>PVKE010048420.1:0-11589 GCA_004027555.1 Craseonycteris thonglongyai | reverse complement strand
GTTGTGTGGTTCTCTTAGTTGAGGTTTCTTCTCAGGGTTTCCCCTGTGGATTCCCCTCTGTTCACAAGGCCCTTCCCAGGCAGTCATCGGCGTTCTCCTCTCATGCCGCCATCTTGGATCATCAATGCTTTTAAGGTTGTATTTTATCTATTGCTTTCTTTGTTTTGTTGTTACAGCTATTTTATGAGATACATTTATCTATATTTTGTTACACTCTTTTTCTCATACAATCATGGTTAGCAAGAGTAGCTTTCTGTAGGCTCTTTATTTTTTTATTACCATAGGGCAAGTAAATCTTCTTTGACAGACTTTCTAACTTAACTAATATTTTTAATAGTTTAAGGATCTATGGTTAAGGGATAATGTCCTATAGTCTGAGATTCCACTAGTTGTCCTGGTTTAAGGACCAGGTATCAGTCTTCTACCTTATGAACTTTTATTCATTCTCCTTTCTCAGTCCAGTGATTATGCTTATTCAGAGATTATGAATTTAAATGAACAATAAACAAATTTACAATTCTGAAAAATATTAAGTTAAGCTCTCTTTGAAATTGAAGTTAGAATACAACATGATGACTATAAATAAAGAGAATGATCAATTTAAGCATATTAAAATTACAGACGTCTGTTTATCAAAGAAACTTTTATCAATGTTTAAGCTGGAAGAAGTTATTTATATCATATATAATTGAGAGGATTGATACCAGTTTTATAAAGACTTTATTTTTTCTAAATTCTTATAGGAAAAAAAATATCACTCTAATAAAAAGATTTACTGCTATGTAGTGCACCTGAAATTAATATAAAACAATATTGATTGTCAACTGTAACTGAAATACATCAAAAAATAATTAAAAAATAAAGTACAGCATAGGTAACATGGTAAAAATAAAGTAAAATAAAATAAAATAGGTTTACTATCCATTATTGTCCAACTGAGCTCAACTTCTGAGGAAAGGAAAGAAAGAAAAAGATTCACAGAAAAATTCCAATCAAGGATTTGCAATATAAATTTGCTTGGGACAATTTGTATCTCTCTCTCTCCACCCTCATTTTAAATTTTATGTGGGCTATCTGATAAATTTTTCTCCACTTAAGTAGAAAATGAATGGGAAAGGTATTTTAATGAAATAAAAGAAATATATCTACATCATTTACTTTTAAAGTTGCATAATTATTTTTCTACAAAATCACCACACACTTTAATACACTTTTGCAATCTTTGTGAAGCCGATCACTTGCAGTCATAGGTCTTCCACTTTATGGTTTGTCACTGAAATCTGCTTGTCCCGCTTCTCCATCTTTGAACTGCCATACTACTGTCCTACTGTACTCACATAAACACATTTATCACCATAAATGTTTGCATTTGTGCACTTCAATTGGAAGAGTTTTTTCCACTGTTAGGAATTCAATAACAGCACACCGTTTGAACTGAACGTCTGAATACTCTTTCATTTTGATGTGCACTGGGTGAAAAATGGAAGCATCGGTGTGTACAAGGTCAAGAATGATAGAGGGGAGATACCATGTGACTACACAGAACTGGTTATATCTAGGTATGTCTAATTTAACAAAAAAATATTGCAGTGCAAGCAAAATTTAATAGTCCACCCTCATATAATAAATGATAGGTGGCTAGGTATCTAGTCAAGATGGGAGAACCTTAATAAACACCATTCTTGCTATTTTCTATTGTCAGTATTCTATCGACCCTTTAGACATTCATTACATTATATCTTAGGGCACTGTGACTTCATTGAATTTCTTCTTCATTTTTTCATAGATTAACAATGATAAATTGGACATATTCTGGACTTGATTATATAATTCTGTCCTTGGCAGACAGAACCTAAATTGATCCCAATGATTCTCACCTTCTAATATTTATGTTCTGTATAATAGTCTCCTCTTAACTATGAGTTGTTTCTAGCTACTAGCATGTGGCTAAGGCAAAATCCTTTTTACAGACATAATTCTCAAATTAGTTGGTTTGCATTAATTAGAAGGGAGGTTATTCTATGTGGGCCTGGTTTAATTAGGTGAAAGACTTTTAAAAAGAGAATGGATTATCTCTGAGTTGAAAGTCTTTCTCTCTGTTGCCGGTTTTGAGGAAGTAAGCTTCCACATTATGAAAGGGTATATGGACAGGGCCATGTAGCATAGAATTATGGGTGGATGGCCTCTCAAAGATAAGAGTAGCCTCTGGCTGACTGCAAGAAAATGGGGACCTCAGTCCCAGCTGAAAATCAGTGAGTTATTTCAGTAATATAAGTGACGTTGCAAATGGAATCTTCTCTAGTCTAGCCTCTGATGAGATCACAGCCCCCCACCAATGCAGATTCAAACCTGGTGAGACCCTGAAGCAGAGAACCTAGTTAGGCTCTGCCTTGCTTTGCACCTTACAGAAACTGAGAGAGAATAAATGTGAGCTATTTTAAGCTGCTAAATTTGTGGTAATTTGTTACACAGAATAGAAAACTAATAAATGATTACATCTTTTTCTACAGTATTTGTCTCTTCTAGTTACATTCATATTTTGTTTCAACAGATATTTTGTGAGCTCCTATTTTGTACCAGGTCCTGTTAAGAATTCATCACAAAATCATGGTAAGTCAGTAAATAACAGAGCCCAGGTGAGGGTTCAGGCCTTTCTATTCTTGGCTCAGTAATTATTCCCTTGTAATAAGGCACTGTGGGTACACTAAACAAAAAGTCAAGTATGTAATTTTCTCAAATATTTAAGTTATAATGGGTTAGAACTATCATTCTTTTAATACATGCCTCTATATCCCAAATTTGAAAAGTACTGATTTTTCAAAAGGTACTACCTTAGGAAATGTAGATATTTTTAGTTTTGCTCTAAGGCCACAAGAGAAGTGAGAATCACATGGTAAATAGACATTAAGTACAAAGACTCTTAATAATTCCTATGTATAAATATCTATGAGTTCTGGTTCTGGTTGATAACATTTCTGGATACCCACATTTAAAGGTCCCTATAAAATTTTCTATTTTATTTTTGTGGGTTTATGAGATTTGATTATTTCAAGTCATGACAAATGCTTGAATAAGTTGATTTTTCAAAATGACTTGGACATATGTAATCAGAAAATAAGTTGTACTACATGAAAGGAATTGCAATAAAATTGAATGAAAATTTGATCTACAATAAAAAATATATATAAAAAGTTAAAGCTATTTTTAAAATTTTAATATAATAGCTTCTTTAGAAATCTATAAAGTTGTTCAAAATACAGTAAAATGAATGATTTAGATTTAGTTTCCTATTTGATAGGATCTTGTGATTATGTGGTGTTGAATAAAGAAGTACCAGTACATTATAGGGAAGCCGGGATGGCTCAGTGGGTTAAGCATAAGGTGACCAGATTTTAACATTGGTAAAGTGGAACACCATTGACCGGGGGTAAGGGGGTTCTTGAATAAAAATTTGGTCTATCTCCCGCCGTTCCCTAGCTTGTTGTGCATTCTTTCCAAAAATCAGGACTTTTTTAAAACGCCGCGGGATGCGGGACAAATTGTTAAAAAGTGGGACTGTCCCGCCAAAAGTGGGACGTCTGGTCACCTTAGTTAAGCACTCACTTTCCAGCCCCGGGGACCAAGGATTGAATCCTGGCCCCAGCCCTTGCAGACCCATATGCTGAACTGGGGAGTGCCCCCAATTCGGTTCTCACCGGGGTGAGACCCCGGCCCAGTTCCTGCCCTGTGCATCTTTGCGTCTACCTGTGGAATAAAACTATGTGACAGACCAATGATGTACAACTATGGAGACTGTTCTGGGCCCTCCCCATTCTCTCTATCTCTGTCTCTGTATCTCTTTCTCTCTGTCAAAAACAATAAAAATAAATCTTAAAAAAAAAGAAATGCATTATGATTTATTTCTCTTACTTTTGATTTTATTTCAAAGTACATTTTAGACAGCAATAAACCAAAGGTCAGATTCAGAGAATAATTTTATCTTACTAGTGGTAGCAGTAAAAATAACCAGAGTTTATTACAGTTCTAACACCATTTTTAATACCAACAATGGTACTGGAGAAACAATTATACCAATCAAATTACTTATTTTCTCCATATTTGATATTTTTTAACAAATGAGATTATCCCAGAAGTAAAAAATATATGATTATTTGGCTAAAGATGGTAATATCGGTTTTATTCATTAATAAATCAACACATATATTCTGTTATTAATGATATTGGAAGCTGTAATATTTTATTTATCAAGAGATAAATTTTTTATGATGGCCTACTTCTCCAAAGCAAAAAAAAAAAAAATTTATCTCTCACATTCCATTTTGACCATGATGCAGATTGCACTGTGATTTAATCTCAGTATTGCTATTTATTTAATACTTATGATTGGCACAATCATAAGATCAGGGAGTCAACTGGGAAAATAATGGTTATTTGTCCAAGAGGTTGAAATTGTCTTACAGTGAGGGCAAGCAAAAGTTGAAGTCAAGTTGTCAGTCACTAAGTTTCTTAAGAATGCCGACTGCATTATCAACTTTTAAAACAGAGTGAACTTGGTTGCAACAAATTTTGTTCCTCTGACAGCATATAATTTTTTATCATTATCATTTTCTACTTGATGCTTTCAGGATAAAAACGTTCATGCACTCTTAAAGTGCCATCAATCTTAAATTGTGAGAAATTATTTTGAGTTAAGGAGAGAAAAATTTAATGAAATTCTCCCACTAATAAAAGTGGCCCAAACCAGTGAGTTTATACAAGAAATATAATTTGCCTGTCATAGAACATTTTTTTCCAATTACATGCTATTTTTGCCCCATATTATAAGTTTCTTGAGTTAGGAACTACATTTATTGTTTTTGTTTTTTTCTCTTCAGAGATTAAGACAATATCTGATTTAAACATCTTGATTAGAATCAAATTAAGTTCTTTGTCAAATTTTCTAAATCAGACAACTTTCTATCAGGTCTATGAAATAAAATGAATCTGTGTAATTTTTGCAAGATTAAAAATAACAGGTTTTATGCTGGGGGCTTAGACTATCTGCTTTGTTGTCCTAATGGCTCTTTATGCTCCTGGCCTCTAGCTATTTGACAAAGGGTGTTTTCTTAAATGTAAAGCATCCTCTTCATTCTTTTAAAGCTTTGTTTTACTGTCCTAAAATTACCCAGCTCCTAAATAAATCATTAACTATTGCATAGTCCCCCAGCCAAAGAGATCTGCTCTCCCAACTCAGTAGCAGCATGGTCTCAAGGCTCCAGTGAGTGTGCTCCAAAAGAAATTAAAAAGGAATCTGAACACTAGGGCTAGCCAGGATTAAATCAGCTGATTTGGTTTGTTAGGTTCATATTCATTAATTTTCAATCACTGCCCATGTGGTGGACAAAACTATGATCTATGCTATTCTTCATTATTTCCAAAATGATATGACAGAATTTTACCTGACAAGTGTTTTATGAAAACAAAATGAGATACAGGTCATTGAATTAGAAGGAATTTAAACTGTAACTTATAATTTATTAACATTGTATTATCATTATGATGATTAGCAGTGAAGCTACTATACATGAGTAATTAAGAATCAATTATAAAGCTAACAAATATGTGATTATAATGTTAGCCTAAATCAATTAGGAACTCTATTTAAAAACATATTTGCAGATTTTTACATATTTTGCTTAACCTTAAGAGTCATGGTTAGAGAGAGTTCCCCAAAATTATAAAACAAAATTATCTACAAGAATTACAATGTTCTCTAATATTTACCAGGTGGATTGAATACTCAGTTATATTATTCTTTCCTGGGATGGCAAAGACACTTGTATTTAGCAATATATGTAAAATGTTGATTCTGTTTTGTATATATAAACCTTGACTCTTTGGAACTCAAAGGCTGGTATGTGAAAAATAAATGTTTTTTAATATTGGGGATGTTGATTACAATGCCTTATTGCTGTACAGTTTCACTTCATTGGATGTTAATGGATTGTAAAATATAGAGATTAAGTTGTCCTTATGAATTCAGTACACATCAAGGTAACTGTTGTAATAAGGTATAGTCTTACTTTTTAAAATAATCCAGAAGATAAATGTTTTGGTCACAGACATTTATAAAAATATATTTAGTGCTTACATTGTTTGAACGTGGTGATGTTCATAAACCCAGTTGAGAGAAGCAGTCCTCTACCGGCCCTGAGCTCTTGTACTCATTGAATGTGTCACACTATAAAGTTTGTCTCCTGACACTGAGCTGTCAGTCACACAAGCATCAAAGCACTTAAAAATGTTGCAGTGTGACTTGTAACTGTTCCTTCCCTGGGAAGGGGGCTGGATTATTTGTTGCTTCTATAATATTTGCTGCTTGCCACTGTGCTTGCTGCTTAATCCAAAAGTGCTTAGCCTTTGGTCTTGCATTCATCACCTGCAGTACAACCCATTGTGTACATAGCATCATCTGGGCTCCAGTATCCCCCAGGGACTTGGTGACAAGGGGACAAACACAACTATACTGATGCTCTGGGTGTCAGCTCTGCATTGAGTAAGAAACTGTCTAGCTCTGAAATGTTGTCCACTGTCTGAAATATTTACAGCACTGGGACAAGCCAACCTCACAGGCCTAGTTATCTTCTTTGTAGTCCTGTTATTATGCTTTGCCAGCCTTTATAGGTCTGGGTTCCCTCCTTCCTTCAGGCCTGTTTCCTATCCTCAATTAAAAAAAAATGAACGGTGGTTCAATAAGCCCAAATTCATTTATTCTTCCAGTAAATGTTTATCTAGTGTCTACTCAGTAATTTATAAACCAAATAAACATGTGAATGAATGAATGAGGAAAATATAAGAAGCTTTCCTTGCTAGTAAGCAACAAACAAATTTATAAATGGTCATCTTATTCCTTTTGGTCCACTGTAACAAATTACCATAGACTAGATTGTTTATAAACAACAGAAATTTCTCACAGTTCTGAGGGCCTGGGATGTACAAGACCAAGGCCCCAGCAGATTTAGTGTCTAGTGAGAACCGAGCAGAGACAGACTGCTCTCTTCTCCCTGAGTTCTCATACAGCAAAAGGGGCAAAGGAACTCTCTGAGGTCTCTTTTATACGGTCTCTAAACCCCAATAGATTATATACCAGTAAGAATGACAAAACAATGTCAATTAAGTTCTGATACCTCATCATTTTAATATGAAACCCAATTCTAGAGACATTCAATAATTAAAAATGTGTCATAGTCTCAATCACATGTAATAATTAGTTATAATGACTGTATTTTGAAATTATTGAAAATTTGTTTTTTGAGGAAAATATTTATCAAAGGTACTCTTTAATAACCATTAAGTTTCTTTTTCCACTAATAAAACTTAAAATTATAATATAAAAAAAATATTAGCAAATGTACAATTTTTAAACTTAAAAATAAACCCTATTATTGTCAATTAAATCTGAATGCCTAAGAATTTTTTTTTATTCCCTAGATCACTGTTTTCTTTCTGAATTCATTAAATATAAAGACTTTAACAGTGGGATTTCTTTGAATAGAGGATTTGGCTGGTGTCTCTGAGGGAGAGCTGTGCCCTCTGAATGCAACTTTTCATTCAGTTCCTCCTTTACTTGTCCTGAGGTGAAAGAATTGCTCTTCAGTGCACTAAGTGCAGTCAAATGGCCTTACAAGTAAACATCCTTTACAAGTGGAAGCTCAAGGTAGACCATAACTTTTCTACCTTGTTGAACACACCTGACAGAACAGAAATACTGCTTCAAAGAGCTGTAGCTGGGAGCGCTTAGTATTCACAGCCAGACCTCCACTTCACTTCCCAGAAGCAATCAGACTCCTTCAATCAGATATCCTCTCTTTCTCAGTCTCTTTTGTTCTGAACTATAACAGCATAGTAAAATGGATATTTTGTAAACAGACACATACAATGATAAGAAATAGACTGCTAGTGACATTAGAAAGCATTGCATACTAGATAGTAGAAACAAAAATGATACTTTGATCAAAAAGACAATATCAGCTTAAATAAAATTAAAAACAGCAAGAGTGGTTTTTTGCTTTACACCAGTGTTTTAAATTAAAAGCACAAAATAATTTTCTTTATTAATTAAATGACAAATTTTATTTTAATGAAATTATTATAATTATTAAGTTTTAATTATTTAAAATTATTTTTATTTTAGGCACTTACTCTTCTTTTAAACTTTTTTCTGTGAGGTATAATTTTTTAAATTAAAAAACATGATCTTCATATAAATATACAATGAGTATATGTCACAGATTTTATTCAGCTCATGAGCTAATAAGGTGACCAGTTAAATAGAAAGGTTGATTTCAAGAACATTTGAGGAATAAGTGTGTGCATAGTGAATTTGAAAAAGCAGGTAAGTAGAATATTAAATTAAAATCACTAGGTTAGCTATAAAACTGGTATGTATCCTATAGGGTCCTAAAACCTAAAGCTTTGGTGATACCTTTTCAATAAGACAGGTATCTAAAAATAAGCATGTAACTTTCCAGTGTCTAGGCCTTAAGGAATAAGGACATAAAGTAAAAACAAAAACCCATCCTTTCTAGAAAATTAAATAATCCTTGGGTTGGCACATTAATAGTGTGATAGGACTCTGAAAGGACATACAAATTACCTCTTGTTTATTTCTGGGTTTACATCATGTTTGTTTGTTTCTTTTTCTTAAACAATCTCTGTATTTGCAAGTGATAATCTGAATGTCACTCAAAAATTCTACTGTACCTTAATGAGGGAAGGTGTCATGATATTTGAAAATGATTTCTAGAGAAAAAGGAGTTTACTTAATAAAGACCAATAAGTTTCAATGTCTGCCAACATACTAAAATGGTTGTGGGTGCATCTGCCAATTTATTTGAAATTTATAAAATACTAAATGTTTTATATATTTCAGGTAATAGAATTCAAATCTCAAGAGAAAAAAATACTCTCAAATAGTTGTAAGAAATTCTTGTATAAATCTTGAGTATGTCCTATGTATTAGAGGAGGGAAAAATATTTATGGATTAGGGCTCTTTGACCACATTTGTGAATTATGAAACAGGTGATAATAATTTATAATTAATTGTGTGTGGTTAACTTGAAAAATATAGTAATCAGTAAACTGTATTTTAACGAGATGAAATGTTTTTTATACATTATATTTCTATGTAAATAGTTCTATCTTTATGCTTTTATAACAAGCTACTTTTTCTTATGATATGTATATTAGATTTATAAAATTTCATGAAAAATTATATACATGATCTGACAATTAAGTCCATGAATTCATCCTAGTGATATCATTGCTGATATCACTATACTCACTGTTGAAGTACTCCCCTTGGGAATCTATGCACCTGATGCCTGCACCTAGTCCACCATTCAAAGCAATTTTGGAACTATTTCAGGAATTGTCATCGGAGTTGTTGTCATATTAACCTTAATGTCTTCCTTTCAATATTTCCTTTATTGTTGAATAAAGAAAAAAGTCATTGGGGAACAGATCAGGTGTGTAGGGAGGGTGTTCAAATACAGTGATTTGTTGACTGGCTAAAAACTCCCTCACAGACAGTGCCCTGTGAGCTGGTGCATTGTCATGATGCAAGAGCCACGAGTTGCTGGCAAAATGTTCAAGTCGTTTTTGTCCAACTATTTCACACAACCTTTTTAGCACTTCCAAATAGTCAACTTGGTTGACTGTCTATGTGGTACAAATTCATAATGAACAATCCCTCTGATATCAAAAAAGTTTAGTAACATCATTTTGACTCTTGATTTGGACTGATAGAACATTTTTGGTCATGAAGAATTGGCTGACTTGCATTGTGTACTTGGGTCCTCTGTTTCAAGATCATATTGGTACACCTATATTTCATCACCAGTGATAACAAAGCCCAAAACATAGTTTTGCCTCTCCAAAAGGTCTTGAGAAACTTCCACTCTTCTTTGCTTTTGTTGCTCAGTGAGCTTCTTTGGGACCATTTTTCCATACGTCTTTCTCAAGCCAAGATTTTCAGTAAAGATTTTTTGTTTCTCTATCAATGTTTCCTTAGTCTGCTATGTTTCTTACAGTAAGCTGACAATTTTGACACACAAGTTGACAAATTTTTGCAATATTTTTGTCAGTTCTGCTCATTACTGGTTGCCCTGACCTCTCTCCATCAGTGACACCTTCTTTCCCCTCAGATAAACGTTTAATCCGTTCTTCATGACATTATCCCCATACACTTTAACTAACATGTCCCTGATATAGCTTTCACTCTTGCAAAAATTAACAAGAAATTTAATGTTTGTTTTGTTGTTCTAATTCAAGCTCCGACATTCTCACAATGCTACACAAAAATACACAACAGCAATAATAAATGCCACTCAGAAAGACAACACCACACATTGACACAAACAAGGCTGTGAGGCACTGATATACAAGGTTATGAGACCTTACCGAGTTTGTGCAGTGCTGCTAATATAAGTGCATGGTGGAAAGTTTGTGAACTTAATTGTCAGACCTTTTGGACAATGTGTTGTAAAATGGTACACCTGGAACCTATGTAATTTTTACTAACTAATGTTACCCCAATAAATTCAACAACAACAACAAAAAAGACAAATGATACATTTAAGTCATCCACATATACTGAGCTGTTTTTTTGTTTTTCTTTATTTTGGTTGTTTTAGGAATTAGTCACTTGAATTAACTAAAACAGCTAGGATACAGTTTACTAAACATTAGTACCAAGTTTTTTAATTTGGCAAAACTCATTTCTGGTTAGAAAATCAAACCAAGACTTCTTGATTTTTGGTATAATTATTGATGCTTAAAAGTCAAGTTTTTTGGAGTATGTTAACTACTGGCTGGAGAAAACTCTGTCTTTCCAGTACTTTCTTTACCAGTACTATCCTTTATTTCCATAAACTTAGAGGAAGTTACAAACTACATTGCTACATGTTGAAATAATATTGCATGTTAAGAAATATTACTTTGAGCTACTTTCTTCATAATAATGACATCAATATAATAACAACCACAATAATACTAGCAACAAGAGTACATATTCTATGCCAGAGATTAAACTAAATATGTTGTATAGATTGTTCTATGCTTCACAATAATCTCTCAAGATAGGATCCATGTCTACATTTTCAGAGGAATGAATGGAATGTCAAAGAGGTTAAGTAACTTACTAAAGTACCCAGCTGGTAAACAATTCATCTAAGAAACAAAAATCTCAATTGATCTAACTCCAACACCTATGTTTTTTTTACTTAATCATAAATAAAAATAAAAATAGTATGTGCTCAACAAAACATTTCCCTTTCTATCACAGCAGTCTAGGCCAGGGGTTCCCAACCTTTTTATACCCTAGGGTGCATTCTAAAATATCAGTAGGGCAGCAGGCACCAGCTATTTCTAAGGATATTTATTATTGAACAAGAATAAAAAATAATAAACAAAAATAATTTTAAAATAATAAATTTATTGTACAAATTATATACACACAAAGAAACATATATACAAAACATAATACAAAGTAAATAAAAAACACACGTATAATAAAATCATTTAAAAAAACATAAAAGAAAACATAAAAA
>PVKE010048419.1:0-11589 GCA_004027555.1 Craseonycteris thonglongyai | reverse complement strand
TTCTTCTTTAGATGTAAAATCCTTAAAAACCATACGAACGAAAACAAGTAATTGTGCTGTATCACTTATATCTGTCGATTCATCACACTGAAGGGAAAAACAAGAACATGTATTAATATCGTTATATAACTGCTCTTTTACATTCCCACTCATCCTTTCAATTCATTGCATCACTCTGTTTTGAGACAATTGTAGATCTTGAATTGCAGCAGCAATTTCACTCTTGTTCTTAAAATCGTTCAAAAGTGAATCTGACATTTCCAACAAAATTTCCTTTACAAATTCACCATCGGAAAATGGCTTACATTGTTTTGCTAAGAGATAGCTTACTTTGAATGATGCAGTAGTTACTGCTTGTGACTTCAACCTTGGCATTTTAAAACCACTTTGTTGATTTGTTAATTAAGTTTTAAGATCCCTAACTTTATGTTTCCTCAGTTCAGAATTTGGTGGATAATCTGTTTGATACTTGTTATGTAAAGCTAAAAAAATGTCTCTCCAGATTACCCTTTTTAGCAATGGCTACCGAGGTAAGGCATATTAAACAACAGCATTTATCATTCACCATTGTAAAAAAGTAATCGAGTTCCCATTCTTCATTGAAGTGATGTTTTTTATTTTTTTGGTTTACTACTCATGTTCATGGGTATACTAGAATGCAAAGAAATATGACAATTTAAAGAATAAATATTGAATTAAATATTTTCCTAGGAAATTCAAAAACTCATGAACTGTGGCAATTATCTCCGTTACATTGAGAGAAGTAATAACAATACTGCATATTACGATCGGGGACAACAATACAAGTATATTAAAATCGAATATAGATATATTCAAATTTACAAGAAGTATGTTAAAGTTACAATATATTTATTACGGTTTACAATACTGACTTCTTCATTTAAATTGAATTATTGTTATTCCTAATATATTTGTAATACTGTCCCTTATTTTTCTCTCAGTGTAATGACCACAGTTTAGAGATCTGTTGCCAAGAATGCTCACTTATCAAGTAAATAGATTGGTAAGAAAAGCAATTTAATTTAAAACAAAGAAAAGGTACTTACATTTTAAACAGAAGAAAAATTGAAACCCAACGTGGTCACTGAGGATAAATAATATTGATTGATAATAATACTGTTAATACAAAAGAAAAGAAGCTACCGTATGACACTACCAAATATTCAAGCTAACTGACTGTGTTCTTCGATGAGTCAAGTCGTAACTGTTGCGTTCACGCGTTGCGTCCAGTGACAGGTGTAACACATAAGTCAAAATGTATTGTCTAGGTGGGCGGAGATCACAGTGTCAGGCTGTCAGAATTCTAGGAATTTATGACCTTGGCAAATTCCCAGAATGCATTACCTATTGGTAGAACGTTTTGTCTTCTAGAATTGCTTCAAAGTCCATGGTACATGGAATTCCACCCCAGATATTGCGAGCGATCGATGATCGACCAAAATTGGCCTCGTGATCGACCGGTCAACCGCAATCGACTTGTTGGCCACCGCTGGCCTATAGGCCTCTTGCAGCCCAGCACAGCTTTGAATACAGCCCAATACAGATTTGTAAACTCTCTTAAAACATTATGAGATTTTTGTGTGATTTTTTTCTTAGCTCATCAACTATCGTTAGTGTTAGTATATTTTATGGGAGGCCCAAGACAATTCTTCTTCCAATATGGCCCCGGGAAGCCAAAAGGTTAAACAACTCTGCTCAAAAAGGAAGAGTTATGTACTTAGAACCTACATAAATTTTACTGACAAATGTAACCCTAATAAATTTAACAATTAAAAAAAAAAAGCTATTTATATATTAACCTAGAAAAAAAAAAAAAGGAAAGATAACTGATATAGGGTCTTGGAGGACAGTGTGTACCCTCACAACTAGCAATACAAATTGGAAATCTTTTTTTTTTTTTTTTTCTGACAGAGAAAGAGACAGAGAAAGACAGAGAAAAAGGGGAGTAGGGCCCAGAGCAGGCTTCATAGTTGTACATCATTAGTTTCCAATATAGGTTCATTCCATAGGTGGGCTCAGGGCTGCACAGGGCAGGAACTGAACAGGGGGCCTCCTGCATGGACCCTAGTAAGAGCTGAACTGGGGACACACACCCCTGTTCAGCATATTGGCCTTCATGGACTGGGGCTGGGGTTCGATCCTTGGACCCTGGGGCTGCAAAGGGAGCGCTCAAACCACTGGGCAATCCCGGCTTCCCCTCTCATTGGAAAGCTTATGTGCTACTAGCAGGAGTATAGATTCATACAATCATTTTGGAGAGCTATCTAGCATTACTCACACAAATTCAGTATTCAGATACCTTATAACTGAGAATTCTACTCTTACATGTATACTCCAAGAAATTACCACACAGCACCATAAAAGGGCATATTCCAGGATGCTCATATTATCATTGTGGTGGAAATACAATCAATCAATGTGGCCATCTCTGGAAGAGAGATGAGGTTAAATGTGAGGAATAAAGAAATATGGAATCTTGGTTAAGTGCACACATAACTCCGTGTATGACTCTTAAAAGCATCCTATTCAACAAAATAAGCAAAAAGCAGTGAGATACATAAACAATTCCATATACAAAATTAAACATGCATTTGTTTATATGGATATATATGACAAATATTACGTGACAACACATTAGATTACATAAGGTTATATGTTGGAATAAGTCCTTGAACATATTTACATTAACTGAATTAGCATTCACACCTCCCAATACAATATAAAGTTTCTCTCATTGATATTCAGTAATTATAATGGTTTGTTTCTATTAGAAGTATATTCTCTCTACAATGGGCCCCAATTCATAGTTCTGTTATATAACTAGTAATTTTTTATTATGTATTAGACAATGTAGAAGATATTATAGAGACTGTGGATTTTGTTTTCCTCCTCTGAAAAATACTGATTTATGTTGTAGGAGACAGTTAACTTTACTGGACTAATAATCTAAACTCTGTCCATGTGCTAAACAATAACTGAAATCTCCACTGAATTCTTTCAATAATTCAGTTAATGTTAACGACAGGCCCTCAGTGAAAAAATGTATATAGAATATTTCATTTATCAGTCAGCCAAGCATTTAGATGAAATTTATATCTAGATATTTGGGGTCACCGTTTTTCTGTAGCTCTGTCCTTTCTAGTGTGTTCTTCCTGACATTTCAGCTATCCAGGCAATCCCAGTCTCCGTCTGCTGATTCCCCAAATCAATCATTTGTCTTTTTTCTTGAGTTTCATCTATCTTGAGCCATGAGGACTAAGGTGCCCTTCATGCAAAAAGCCACATGAAGGGGAGTAGAGAGGGGTCATCAAATACATGGTGATGGAAAGAGAGCTGATTCTGGGTGGTGAGCACATAATGCAATGTATAGACCATGTAATGTAGAATTATACACCTGGAAACAATGTAATTGTTATCAACCAATGTCACCCCAATATATTTAACAATTAAAAAAACAACAACACATAAAGGCAAATCTCACTTGGCTCAAATATCTTCTTCTAAGGTTTGGTTTCCCTTCAGTTCTGTCTATTTTTTCACTCTCCAGTGCCTTAATTTAAAAATATATTTTTTGTCCATATTTTATATTTGCTATTTATGGGAAGGTTACTCCAGCACAAACTACTCTGCCATTACTGGCACACTTAAAATAAGTAAATTTATTAATATAGATATGAAAATATTATAAGAAAGCATTAGAAATAATTTTCCTGGGAATGCTGGGATGGCTCAACAAGTTGAGTGTTTGCCTTGCAACTACCAGGTCCTGGGATCAAATCTAGGACCCGGTTCATGAAAACCCATATGCTGAACTGTGGCACAGCTGTAACCACTGGGAGGGCTCAGTGGCGAAGGTTCTCGACTCCCATACAGGAGGTCCTCAGTTCAGTTCCCACCCCTTCCGGTCCCATGTCTACCTGTGTGGAATGAAACTATATCACAACTAACGATGTACGATTATGGAGACCTCTCTGGGCCCTCCTCACTTTTCTCTCTCTCTTTCTTACCTTCTTTCAACCAATAAGATGAAATAATTTTTCTGCTTAAAGATATATTTATTATAATTTCCAAAGATTTTCTGCATCATGAGAAAATTAATTTCAATCACTGTTGACACTGTGATAAAATTCTAAAGAGGCAAAATATCAAAATTTCTCAATTAGATTGGTAAAATCTGTCCTCTAAACTTCGTAACATAGCAAAGCCCTTTATGATATAGATAATTTCATATTTCTAACCTCAATATTTCAATTTCAGATCCAGCTTTATAGTCTATACACTAGCTACATAGATTCCATGTATTTGTATGTTCCCAAAGACACCAAATTTGCTGTTCTTCAAAGGTAAAAATGCCCTATAATTTCTCTACTCATTCTCACAATCTACACGTACAGTTTGTTTTGCTATTCCCCAGGGAAGGTAAAACAATTGAAATATAATCACGCCTCCCCAACTTAACTGACTTAAATTATTCTTCAAAATTCTCCTTAGATTTTACATCTTATAAAATCTTCTAATATTTTGAGACAATATTCATGTTTCCATATTACTCTCTTTTTATCTATCAAGTAAACACACATTTCATTATTGTAATTGTTTTCTCTGACTTCAAAATAGATTAGAAAGGCAACAAGTTACTCTTGTTCACTAATTTAACCTCAGTAATCTATACAAATGATCCATAATAATATATTGAAAGAAGGAATAGATAGATGAATGAATAAATTACATTTTATATCTCCACCCAAAAAAACTCCTTCAGAAACAGGGGTTCATGGGTATTGTGGAGGAAGTAGAAATATTTAGAGATAATAAAATATCCCTCAAATTACTTCATAGGTAGATACTTCCTCAATATGTCCATAAATCTTACCTTTGTTGAAAAGATAGTACAGCAAAGGAAACAATTTATATACTAATTATAAAAGCACTGAATTAATTACTCAATTTAATGACTCAAAGCCTTTTAAATAACAGCAATCCAATGGGATAAAAAGCCTCAAATAGTGTCTTATGGACCCAGAAATCTATAATAATGATTAAAAGTGATAAGCATCTCACTGAGCCATAATTTTATTAATTCTCTCAGTATTATGAAGACCTAAATCTGAGAAACTAAGAATAAGGAAAGTTTAGGGAATAAAATGAAGAAATAAGAAATAGAATAACCCTCCTCTGATGAGGTAGATGATTTCTTTCAAAGTAAAATTCTTTTCACTACATTTAATTTACAATCTGAACTGATTTTCAAAAGTATTCAATGAAAGCACAGAAATAATATTAGAATTGAGTTAATACATAATACAATGCTGCCTGATGTGCATGGCCCTGAAATTGATTTAAGAAAAATTAGAGTAAATATGCTACAGTAAGTACACTGCACTTTTTTCATATAATATTCTGCTTTACAATAGAATTAAAATATGACATATATGACATACCTAATGAAAATTTGGTTTCTAAAGACCATTCTACATACTTTTATCTTATAGTTTCAAGATAAGGTATAGGCCAGAAGTTGCAAAAATCTAATGTCCAAACTTTTGAAATAACGTTTCCTTTTAAATTTTCATTAACATGATGTTTCATAGCTACCACTCATATTGTATTTTTGCTTATTTTTATGCTTCATGAACACACCTTAACATAATTATTAACTGTCTGTGAACTAAAATATTATAAATATCCTAAGTGATATTGTCTAATTGGACAGTACAGAGAAAATCTTCATTAAATTCATTCCAAGAAAATTAATGAAATCTTATTCTAAGGA
The DNA here is from genome assembly GCA_004027555.1 of Craseonycteris thonglongyai. Taxonomy (NCBI): domain Eukaryota; kingdom Metazoa; phylum Chordata; class Mammalia; order Chiroptera; family Craseonycteridae; genus Craseonycteris; species Craseonycteris thonglongyai. The sequence continues at coordinate 5,795 of PVKE010048419.1, read as the reverse complement.
TTTCTAAGAAGAAATCAAAAAGTGAATTCAGAATATTGTTGTTTTAGGTATATTTTGCTGTTTAACAATTTAGTGGCTTGTCACAATGTTCATTTATTATCTCAAAGTACTATAGGTCAGAAGTCAGGGTGGACTTGACTAGAATATCAGCTCCTAGTCTCACATGTCAAAATCAAGCTGTGGGCAGGGATAAATTATTCTCTGGGGAACTCTGGAGAATCTTCTTCTTTCAGGCTAATTTACGGTGTAGGCTGAATTCAGTTCTGTGATTTGGAGGATGCCTCTTTCCTTATTGATTGTCAACCAGGAACTACTCTCCGCTCCTAGAGTCCACTCTCCAGTTCTGGCATGGCACGTGATGCCCTCTCTCTTCAAGCTAAAGACAGCATGTCAATCTGAGGCTTCCCTAACTTCCCTTATAGATTAGGACCACCCAATAATTCAGTCATCTATATTTTAAAGTAAATGGATCAGTTGTCTTAATTATATATGAAAAGTCTTTTTGCCATGGGATGTAACATACCCACAGCCATGAAATGGCATCAGATTCATAGTTTCGAGTATTAGGTAGGTAATCACAGGGGGTCATTTTTAGAGTTCTGTCTACCACACTCATTTGGGGGGGGGACACAATTTTTAGGTATCTGCTAATAAAAATACGTAATTACTACAAGCTTTACTTTTAAACCTGAGCAAGATTTTCCTTTAAATTCAATTGTCAGTTTTAAAGAATTAATTTTCAGATCACTTGTTTTGCTAAGAAAAAACCTTCAAAACAATCCTCAGGTAAATTAAAAGCTCATGGGTTTGAAGCAGATAAACCTAACAAAGATAATAGTATCTAAGAAATGATAAGCAAATTGTTGAGCCAGGAGAGTGGGATCAGCATTCCCACATAGATTAGGGCAGGGGTCTCCAAACTACAGCCCTTGGGCCAGATGCAGCCCTCGAGGCCCTTTCATCAGGCCCGTGGAGACCTTTTTATCTGAATAAAATAATATTAAATAAATAATTAAAAACAACATCTATGTTTTGATTCTTTTTTATTTGGACCTCGAGTGTGTAGTCGGCCCCCAAACTGTTGTTTGATAGTTAATGCGGCCCACGGTCTGAAAAGTTTGGCGATCCCTGGATTAGGGAATACCTCCATAGCACAGTCTGTGTTGTTTCTAAGCATTAGAGAAATCAAGGGGGCACACAACAGTGTCAGACCTTTCCACAGAGATTTGCTGTGCAAGATATTTCCTGACAGATTGCGTCCTTGGGATTGTACTGAATTATGTTTCCAGAAATTTTGTTGTAAACAAATAAGTAGTGTTGTTATCTTTAATAACCCTCTAAGAGGTATGATAGCTAAATCTGGATATTGTGTGTGTGTGTGTGTGTGTTTTTAATGGGTCAAGTCTTCCTGGGATTTTAAACCTTAATGGAGGCAGTGTGGACCAAAAAAGAAATTCTATCATAAATCTGACAAGTCTATTGACTAAAAGTAACCTCAAAGGATGATCTGATCCTGATCACAAATTACTAATTGGGCAGGGTAACCTATGACTCTGGATGAGATATATGAATCAACCTTACTAAAAGAAGACTGTGCATTGTTGTCAAGGATTTATTAGCCAGCTTAATGAAATTGATAAAGTAGTAACTGATTCATTTCATAGCACACTCCCAGGAGACAAAGACTTCAAAGAGCATGTCTTACAACCAGGGATGTTGTCTACTAGAAAAGAGATTGAATAAAAAGACTCTCTCCAAACTTTTGGAAGAGAACTTATCAGGTATTACTAACTAAACCATGTGCAGCTAAATTTAACAAAGTTATGTCATAGATTCACATTTCTCATCTAAAAAAGGCACCTAACCTGGCATGGATCTCTACCCCTGTCTCTGATAGTCACCTCAGCTTACAGAGGACATGGAAGACTCGCTGAGAACAAAAAGGCCACTGACATCAGAGGTAGACAGTTATCCCAAGACTTCCACAATATCTGTTTGTTAGGTAGGAAGTTAGCCATGAGTCACAGGAGGGAAAGAAGGTCACTGCCTGTATCAGATCCCCAGGGACCGCCCTGGGCCCAGCCCTGAGAGAGAAATTATTGTGTTAAAACCTACCAGGGAGAAAAAGGGAAATAAGACCTCAACCAGAATTACCTGGTTTTTGACACCTGTGCAGAATGTTAGGCTTTGCCCTTGGTTTAACCTTGGCCTGGTATAATGTAATTGTAATAAATTAGCAATAGGGTTCTGCCCTCCCTCTCCCCCCTCCCCGAGTTTTTCTGTATGCATTCTGGGATTCTGAATAAGGGCATGCACAGTAAGAAAATAGTTATATGACCTACACATGTCAATCAAATGACTTAAGTCTACATTATATTCATAGGGCTGGTTCTGGGCCAGAAATAAAACCCAAAACCTATCAGGGCCTTTTGTTTCTCTTGCTTTGCCCATTTCTCTCTTGAAACATATTTTAATAAAACTTTACTCTGCTTTCCTCTGTTTTGCGAATCTGTATTTTTTTTTTTTAAGATTTATTTTATTGATTTTTGACAGACAGAGAGAAAGAGAGAGAGACAGAGAGAAACGAGAGGGCCCAGAGCAGTCTCCATAGTTGACATTAGTTTTCCATATAGTTTCACTCCACAGGAGGGCACAGGGCTGCGCAGGGCAAGAACTGGGCCGGGAGCCTCCCACATAGGCCCCGGCAAGAACTGAACTGGGGGCACACCCCAGTTCAGCATGTGGGTCCGCATGGGCTGGGACCGGGGTTCGATCCTCAGTCCCCGGGGCTTCAAAGCGAATGCTTAACCCACTGAGTCATCCCAGCTTTCCCGAATCTGTATTTCTTTATTGTGTCAAGGAAAAGAACCAGGCTTCAACACTGCCTCAGTTTGGTAACACGTGTACCTATTAATTGATGTTGAACCCAGAAACCATTTTGTTTGTGTTTGTCTGTTAATATTAGCCATAATAACAGTTGTATTTATTCTTTGGTTTTTTTGGTATAGTTCAACTTTTATGATTACTGAAGATATATAAGATAACTTTTAATACTCTTTATGACTTATGTGTTACACTACTTTCAAAAAAAAAAGGGGGACAGAAGGCAAAACTTGGGTCATGATTATAAGGAATCTACATGAGAAATCGAGTGGCTAATCAAATGTGAGCCTTTATTGGGAGAGCTCCCAGGCGAAGTTTGCCAGCGCAAGAGGATTGGGGCTGGAGAAGTTGCGCCTTGGGAAGGGAGTGGGCAACTTTTATAGGGCTCTGGGGTGGGGAGAGGCGGATCAGGTGGTTAATGGCTGATGTCCATATATGGTGTTGTTTGGCGGGCTTGAGCCTTCCAGATGGCTGCGTCTTTTGACAGTCCTGCGGTTGCCTATTTTGAAAGTTCCTGAGCAGGTTGCATCAGCAACTTGGACAGTCCCTTTGTCACATCCCATTTGCCCAGGTCCCCAAGGCCCACCGACCTTACAATGATATTAATAGTTCAAAGAATAGGAATGATTTAGAGTATTTTTTCACAATGAGGGCCATGTGACTCGACTGCTTTCCATTTACCTGCTCTTCCCTTTGGGAAAAATTTGGCCTTGACTCACATCCTATGGTTGCAGTATTGCCTCATTCTCAGTGGTATACCATTTCAACAAGACTGTATCAATGCTGAGACCTCCTAGAAATAAGCTTTCCTAACAATGGGAAATCATACTATCCAACCAAAAAGTTAGTCATCAATGCATCCTTCAGAGTGATTTATGACCAAAAAGAGAAATTGTGGATGAGAAAGTGGCACCATAATAAATCTAAGAAAAAGTAACCTCACAGGGTGATCTGATCATAAATTCCTCACTGGGAAGGTCATGGTTGGTAGTCATGTCCCAGATATATAATTTCCTTAGTTTAACGTTTATCTTTACCTTAAGCAAACCCATCCATTGTTCTTGTGCATCTAGGTTATAAAATGCCAAAGCAATGCTCTTTTTCAGAACCCTCAAAAGTGTAAACATCATAAAAAGAGCACATAATTTTGAGAGAGGAAGATTTTAGAATTCTGAGATGGCAAAGAGAGGAAGTCCACTGGGAGATTCTCACTAATGAGAAGGGAAAAATCTTACAATAGCTCACTCTGGAGGCTGATTAACTACACTTTGTAAATCAATGGCTGGCCTCCTGAGTAAACAGGTTTTTCAGGTTCCACAGGAAACCTGACAAGGTTTATCCAAAAACTCCTACATTCCTACCAAGATTCCCCCCCACCCACCCACCTGAGGACCTTAGACACGTCATGTGGACACTAGCCATGTATAAAACCCACAAGAAACTTTCACATGGAGACTGCATGCTAGGTGTGGAAAACCCTGCGTGCTCCTCCAGCTTAAATAAAATCTCCTTCCTCTGTCTAAACAGTTGTCTGAGCATCTGATATCCTCCGTAAGGTGTCGCTTCCTGCAACAATTTTATTCACTATCCTGTACTCCAGGGATTCTCAACCCCGTGCCCGTGGGCGCCATGGCGCCCGCAGTCCGATTTGTGTGCGCCCGCCATTATTTGACTGCATCAGAAGTTTTTCATAAACACTAAGTAAAACTATAATTTATTTTTATACATTTGTTAGAATTTTAAAATATTGTTGGAGTATCTACACAGGTTTATTATATTCGTTGGTATGTTTGCGATATCGTATGTATACGTGTTTCCCTAGCTTTCGCCTTTGTACATGTCGCGTCTTGTTCAGCCGCTGCGCTCTTTAAACTCTCCTCCCCCCAACCGGGAGGCGCCAAGTTGCCATTTTGATTGCGGTTGCTGGACTGATCGGGTCGTGACGGTTAGCTAGGATCACAGTGTTTTGATATATTCGATTTTAAATGAACTAAAAGCAAGGTAGGTCATCTATTATTATGGTGGCAATCTGATATGATATTGTAGTTCTATAACTATTTTTATTTTTATTTTTTTAGTCCTAAAATGAGTGGACCAAATAAGAGAAAACGAACCTATAATTTTAACACAGACTGGGAGGAATCATATTGTTTCATTAATTTAAAAGATAAATGTGTTTGCCTGTTGTGTGGCAGTAGTATTGCAGTGCCGAAAAAAACATAATGTTGAACGTCACTTTCAGACAAGTCATACCACTTTTGATACGAATTATCCACTTAAATCTGAAGAAAGAAAAGAATAAATCAACTAAAATGAAGTTGAACTACTCAACAGACTGTTTTTACTAGACATGTGGAAAAATCTAAAAAGGCAACCATTGCTTCTTTCAAAATTTCTCACATGCTCACAAAGAAGAAAAACCTTTCCAGGATGGTGAATTGTTAAAAGAAGCATTTCTGACTGCTGCCGATTGTTTGTTTGAGGAATATTCTAACAAGTGTGAGATTGTCAGCGATACAAGACCTACAGTTGTCAAATAACACAGTCACAAGGAGAATACACGCAATTTCAAAAGACTTGCAAACTCAGTTAAAGACTGACTTGGAAATATGTGACTGCTTCTCTCTGCAATTGGACGAGTCAACAGATATATCAGACACCGCACAGTTGGCAGTTATGGTGAGAATAGTATTTAGTAACTTCACAGTAAAAAAGGAGCTGTTGCAAATATTACCAATGAAAGAACAGACGAGAGGTGAGGATATTTATCAAACTTTCAGAACATACGCCAGGTCGATCAACATGCCTTTGCATAAGTTGTCTGCGATAACTACCGATGGGGCACCAGCAATGGTTGGTCAAAACAAAGGATTTATTGCCCTTTGCAGGGAAGATGAATCATTTTCAAACTT
>PVKE010048418.1:0-11582 GCA_004027555.1 Craseonycteris thonglongyai | reverse complement strand
TTTTTATATCAGTAATTATTGGTCCTTATACTTAATTCTTAAAAAAAAAAAAAAAAGATACACCCAACTTTGATTAAATAAGGTGACCAGATTTTAACATTGGTAAAGCGGGACACCATTGACCAGGGGGAGCGAGGGGGTGGGTGGAGGGGGTTCTTGATTAAAAATTTGGTCTATCTCCCACCGTTCCCTAGCTTGTTGTGCATTCTTTCCAAAAATCGGGACTTTTTTAAAACGCCGCAGGACGCGGGACAAAATGTTAAAAATCGGGACTGTCCCACCAAAAGCGGGACGTCTGGTCACCTTAATTAAATTACCACAACATTGTGAAGACTATGTAATAAAAAACAAACAAAAATAGCAGCAAGTTGTTTTTCTTTTCTAGCCCAGTGTCTTTATTCTTTTCCATCCTCAATTACTGTCCAAACCACTTATTTTGTTCATGTCAGACTATAGGGCCTGACTAAAAATTTGGTTATCCCACTTATAATGTTTTGGAGAGCACAAAAAGGCATTCTCCATGAAATGGACGCCAACACTTGGAGTAGAAAGTTGAAGCCTTTCCTGTATCCATAGTTACATACGCTGGTATTAATGGAAGGGCTTCTACAGTCCTAATAAGGATTGGGAAAGTCTCAAGAATCCTAAGATTGGCACTCTCTGGAGACACAATTTGTTTGTTGCCCAAAAAGTTGTTAGTCTGACTGTTTTCTATATAGATTTCACTGGACATGTGTCCTCATTCTGACATTTACTTTAACGTATTTTATAAGCAGACAACTTCCACCAATGTTCCAAGTCACTTCTGACTTTCAACTTTCTATAACTGTCATTTAAGGACATGCATTATGTTCTCTAAGTCCCCTGCAGTGCTTGAGGGCAGGACTCTCTAAGCAGGAATAGCGTGGTGATAAAACCGAGGAGATAGCCTTAGACTGAGGGACTTAGTATTACATAAAATAGTATAAGATAAGTATCAGGACGCCAATTCAGAAGTATACCTGACAGGCTAGCAAAGGTGGAAATCATGCAGTCCAGGTAAGCAGGCAACATCAGAGGGAGACAAAACGTCAGGCAGGTGAAATGGGGTGATGAGCATTCCAGACAAAGATAATGTGAATAGGTGGTCAGCATTAAAGAGATAGCATGGGGGAAGCCGGGATGGCTCAGTGGGTTAATTGCTCACTTTGCAGCCCCGGGGACCAAGTATCGAATCCTGACCTTGGCTTGTGTGGACCCATATGCTGAGCTGGGGAGTGCCCCCAATTCAGTTCTCACTGGGGTGAAGACCCCAGCCCAGTTCCTGCCCTGTGCAGCCCCATACCCACCTGTGGAATGAAACTATGTGGAAAAACCAATGATGTGCAACTATGGAGACTGTTCTGGGCCCTCCCCCATCTCTCTATCTCTGTCTCTGTATCTCTCTTTTTCTCTGTCAAAAACAATAAAAATAAATAAATAAATAAGATTTAAAGAGACAGCATGGCCAGAGCACAGCCCAGGTTTTAGAAACAGGACTCTAGTCATCAGAAGAGGAGCAGGGGGTCTGCTGGTGACAAAAGCAGGCCCCATTCTCAGAAGTGCCAGGGTCCTAGAAAAGAAATAAAGACACAAGGGAATAAGACAGATCTAGCAGGGATGGAACCTAAAGAATGGGGAGGAGTTGGCCTCATTAGAAAAATCAAGCCAGAGAAGAGTGGAGAATGAGGTCCTGCTCCCCAAAGCCAGATTTCTCCCAGATGTTTCTCCCAGACAACCCCGGATGTCTCTCAGACTTCGTGCTGGTACACAGCTTGCCTCAGAGAGCCACCTCTATGGTTTAGAGAAATTAAGCCAGCCCCTGTAGTGACATGTGTATTTCATAGCTTTGCACTCCATCACAGGTCCAAATCCAGAGCCCTGAGTATGTAGAAAACAATTATAATCACATATAACTAAGTGTGTTCTATGTGTTAGACACTAGTCTATGTGCTTGACCGGTGTTATCTTTTTTAACTACATCCTAAGAAGTATATACTATTATTCCCATTTATCAACAAGGAACCCAAGGTAAAAGCAGATGAAGAAAATTGTTTGAAAATGCTAATGCTAGGGTACATATACCAATAGCTTGACAATAAAATAAAATAATAGAATAATAAAAATAAAATAAAAATAAAAACCCAGTCTTTAAACCATCAGCAACCTTGGTCGTACATTTGTGTACAACTATTTGCTAAATTCTTATTATGTGTCAGACTCTATACTAGGTATTATAGGTACCATTTATGTCCTTAAGAATATAGTAGCAAGACAGATGCATTAAAGATAGTAACTTATTCCTGGGCTCTGAGACTATAGGATGCTAATAGAGAACTCAGTGCTGGGACTCAGTACTCCCTTAGAGTAAGACTTCCTGAAGGAAGTGATAGAAAATTAGTGTCCACAAGAGCAAGGATGGAGAGGAAAGAAAACAACCAGAACTTGCTCAACATTCCAGAGGCACCAGAAGGCGTGATTTCTTTCAAGTTACGGAAATAAGCTTGTGCAACCCGAGTGTAGAGTCGATAAGGCAGTAGGAGGAGGTAATAAGAGATGTTACTGGAGAAGCAGGCAGAGTTCCACTATCCAGAACCGGGGAGGCACATGCAGGAGTCTGGATAAAAAACTGAGGAAAGGGTGTAAGAGAATCACATGACCAGATGTACATTCATTTAGGAAATTATTCTGGCTTCTATGTGGAAAGAGTGAATGGATAAATAGAGGAGTGGATGGAAAACAACTTTAGTTCTCCCTACTCCATGAGACAGACCCAAATGTGTTTAATCACTGCTGCAGCCCATCTGCTCCTCAGTCTTTATTAAGGTTTAGAGTTCAGACGACAGCCCTAGAGGCCAAGTCTACAGCAGGAATGCTATCATGTGGAAACAGCGACTTTTTTTCACTTAATGATTTATTTTCATGCTCTGCATGGCTGCCCATGCTTCCATCCCAGCCAAGCAGCCTCCATTGGTCTGTGAGACTCCACACCCAGCTTTTATAGCCTTGACAAGCCACCTATAACCCCACCCCCTACTACTACAATAACTATAAACATGTTTTCTGCCTTCCCACACCCCTGCAGTATAATCACAGGTTGTAGGTTGATGAAGAAGAGAAGGTGCCCAGAAGAGATCTGAAAGGGTAGATGTAATCCCAGCCACACTGAATGTCTTCACTTTATGTGATACATCACAGCTTCCACATTTGTCAGTGGAAGAATTAAGAGGGGACACATCTCCTCTTCTGTGTGTGGCCAAATCACCTTCTCCAAGCACTAAACAAGCCCATTTGAAGCACAGGGTGGCAGGGGTCAATTCTTTTAACATAACATATGTTTCAACAGTCCAGGGGCTGTTGAATATAAAGGGGCTCAGAATATAAAGTTCTATAACTGACAAGAAAGAGACAACTTTGAAGAGTCTTTGCTAATGCTTTTTAGAAGGAATTATGTCTAAAATTTTCTAATAGTGGCATTGATTGATGCCCATCTTTGCATTCCTATTGCCTTTTTTGCCATACATATGTACCCTCTTTAATTTTTTTAAATATATATATATATATATATATATATATTTTGACAGAGAGAGAGAGAGAGAGAGAGAGAGAGAGAGAGAGAGATACAGAGACAGAGAGAGAACTGAACTGGGGGAGCTCCCAGTTCAGCATATGGTTCCGCACGGGCCGGGGCCGGGATTCGATCCCCGGTCCCCGGCGCTGCAAAGTGAGCGCCTAACCCACTGAGCCATCCCGGCTTCCCCACTCTCTAATTTTTGTTTTACCCCATCTTGTCCTCCATGCAGAGAATGAAATGGGAGAGAAGGGTCTATAGTAGTTACCCACCTTGAGTACCTATAGACAAAGCTATGGTAATAATTTTAGATCTTTTTTTGCAAGACCATGAAGCCTAGAAAAAGAAAGAACCAACGTTTAAAGAGAATAAAGCAAGCCCCAGGCTAGATGGTTTTACTTTTCTGTCAGACTCAATTAAGACTAAGTTCTTAGCAAGGTTAGTTTAAGAAAAGTTTCTAGCCATTACAACTACAAAATGATACAATATTAGTTTCATATCAAAATGGCAGATGTAAATGCCAGTATGGAGAACATTCTGAACAGTATGAAGGACTCCAAAAAGGCAAAGCATTATGGCTGAGTTTCTTATTAATGCCATATAGCTATGACAACTCACCTTTTGTCAATATTCTATCATACATGTTCAAAATAGACCGATAAAAAGAAATACTCCACTTGCACAAAACTCAGGAATAAAGTAATTTTACTTTCCTGAGACAGAAAGGGAAGGAGGGAGGGAGGGGAAAAAATTAGGTGGGCCACGTATCAAACAAAGTTGATATAATAAGCTCCTGTACTTCATTCACATAGGAATGTTCCTGGGGCTCACATTTGGAATCCATTGACATATTTTAGGCACAACTTTAACAAGCGTGATCGTCTAGTTTTTCCAGTTCGTGGTTTTCTGGAGGAAGCAGGTCACCAGGGAGACACACACTGGCAGCATCAAAAAGAGACAGCTGGCAGCCTGAGAGCTGATGAAGACAGAAAGAGTCTGAAAAGTTGATACCAGAACTCCGAACTGGATCCCGCAGAGGTTCAAACACAGAGCGCTGCACTCAACAGGCTCTATTATAGCCCTTTAGAATAATTTATGATTGAGTCATCAAGACAAGATCAAATTAGAATGTTCTATTTAATAAAGCAGGGAAGTATATATATATTTTCAAAGATGTTCACCAAAAATAGCTTTAAATGAACCTATTTTTATACATATGAACTTTGTAACGAGAACAACTCATTTCCTTAATGTTCTAGATAGACAGTTGACATTTTGCTGTACATTGGTTATGTCTCCATTTTAATTCCAGCCGCCTGTCCTTCCCACCCATCACTGACCAGGAAGTCACGCTCAGGAAACATAAAGTCATTATGCTATTAGAATACTACCCTAAGCTTAACAAATAGGTAAATAAACTTGCCACCACCACCCAAAATAAAATCACACACTCCTACCCCAGCCCCAAATATATAACTCCAGAGTTAGCTATGCTTCTGCCCGCTGCCAGTCATATGGAATGTATGTTAGTACGTGTGCTGACCAAGTTTGGGGTTTTTTTTGTTTTGTTTTTGTTTTTTAAGATTTATTTTATTGTTTGACAGAGAGAGACAAAGAGAAGGGAGAGGGCCCAGAGCAGTCTCCACAGCCACACATCATTAGCTTTGACTTAGTTTCATTCCACAGGTGGAGGTGGTGCCACACAGGGCAGGAACCAAACAGGGACCTCCTATATGGAAAGCATGCCGCTGTAAACCGAGGGCCTCCCACATGGGAAACATGGCCCAGTTCAGCATATGGGTCTGCAGGGGCCTAGGCTTGGACTGGATCTTTGGATCCTGTGGCTGCAAAGCAAACTCTCAACCTGCTGAGCCATTCTGGCATTTCCCTGACCAAGCTTAAATTCAATTTTAGCAGACCACTTAACTGGATCTACTTCTAACTGTCTGAGTTTTAGTGATTCAATATATCCTTAAATTCCTTGAGCTAAATTTTCAAGAAAATAAATTTTTACCAGCCCATTGATCTGAATTCTTGAACCTAGAAGAGGAAGACCACAGATTGACTGAGACCTAGAAGATGGAGCAAGGTTTACTTAACTTCTGTTTTGCATAATTCTTCTCACAGATATTTACAATGGAAAAATCAGAGTCACCAAAACCAGAGGAGACTTGATATAAGAATTCTGCTGTTCAAATGGTCAAGGATTCTAGACACAGTCAGCACCTGAAGTAAGAATAAAAAGGAGTAAGAGAAGGCAAAGGCTAAATGTGCAAGATCCAAGAACCACCGTTCGCTTGAGAGGAGGAAGCCAAAATCTTTTGCATGGTGCTAAGGAGGAAATAATGCCCTGGAGATAAGCTTTGCAAAGCCATTCATAAAAAGTCATGGTCAGTGTTCCAGGTGAGAGGAAAAGAGGCATGTCAGTCAGGATAATGTGACAGTGATGAGCAAACCCCAAATGCCAAAGCTTAAAACAACAAAGGTTTTTATTCTCTCAGGCTCTGAGTCCATTGTGGGCCATCTGGGGCTCCACTTCATGCTGCTTGCTCTCCTCACTCTAGGCTATTAACAGAGCAGCTATTATCTGGTCATTGCAGTTCACGGTGACAGAGAAAAAGAGGAAGCAGCAAAGCATAAGAGCCATCGTATGCTGGCTCTCACACCCTCTGCCTAGAAGTGGCCACGGCCATTTCTGCTCACATTTTATTGACTAAAGTCAGTCACATGATGATGTCTGGCCTTTAAGAGAGTGGGAAGTATAACTCTCCTATAGGGAGGGTCTTTGGATACTGGAATGCCATCACAATGGACGGGGAGACAGAAATGACAACGTATCCATCAGAAGTCAGGGCTATTCCAAGGAGCACACATAAGAATCCTGTTGAGGGCTCGTTAAAACACAGCATTCTGGGCCCCACCCCCAAGCTCCTTAATTCAGGACACCAAGTCGGGCCCACAAATGTGCATTTCTAACAAGTTCCCAGGCCATGCTGGGTTGCTGGTTCAGGGAACTCACTTTGAGATGTGACCTAGAGCTGCTGCTAGGAAGTAGCGACCAGACAGACATTGTACACCCATCCTCGCCCTGGTATCCCGTTGGGGCCACAAAAGAAATATGAGCAGAAGTGACAACATGTGTCACGTCAATTAAAGTGGTTAAGAAACAAGTGCCTTTTTCTCCCACTTCCTTCTCTCCTGTGCTTTCTACACGTTGATGCCCACGGCAACATTACCACTCACGTTTGAAGTTAAAGCTTTTATCATCCTGAGCCACTTTTCCCCACTGACAGGAAACACCTACCAGATAACTACGTGACAGAGAACGCACTTCTATCATGTGAAACCCCTGAAATGTGGGATTCTGGTTGTTACAACCAGTAGTATTCCCTTAACTAACACTGGAGAGAACAGGAAAAGGTCAAGAGAATCTTGATCCTTCATTCAACATTTCTCATTTTTCCTTTCCTTCAGTTAAATGAGTCACTGTGCTTTGGTGAGGAACCCAAAAAAAGTCTGAGACTTCGGAAGTCAACCTTGACTTTCTAGGCCATTTTGGAGGTACGCTTCTCAAGGTGGGAATCTGCATGTATTTCATTTAACCATAAGGAACTCATTTAACTTCTAAGTATGTAGACGTGTTATAATGGGTTTCTACTTGTGCTCTTACCCCCCACAAAGCCTTGTAGCAGGACTACTTAATACTCTAGCTTGATACACTCTGTAAGCTAACCCAGGCTCTGTAATAAACCCCTTTCTGCCCACAGTATATTTTGTTCTCTCTATAACTAAGAGCTCTGGCTGTTAGTTTCCCAATGTTTACAAAGGGATACCACTTTCCTGTTCTTGGAGAACATCAACTGCAAGCATACAGATCTCTTCCGGTGTCAGTCATAGCTTCCATTTGCTGTGAGGGACTCTCCTCCGGTCCTAAGGCTCTGTGCTGGGGCAGAAAGAGCACTGAAGCTCCTCGGTGGAGACACGGCTCTCACACTTACCAGTTGTGCACTTGGAACAAGCAATTCTGAACATCTCTGAATCCTACTTTCTCACCTGCGAATTTAATTAGATAGCACGTGTACACACTCATATACTTCATTGAATAGCACTATGCAGATGTAACATTGCCATTTCCAAAGCTGGAACTAAAGAAGAGAGTTCATAATAGCTGACTCCTTAGGCATGTATACACTGTGGGATAGTCTAAGCTGCCTTTTCTTTTGTTTAATTCAAAATACCTCTGCTCCAATCACTTCCCTCTGAAAACCAATTCCACTGTCCTACCTTATGATGCCATCAGGAAATATTTCTAGAAAGTCATTCAGATGTTTCCACTTGCCAATTCCATTTTGGTACTTGAATTTCTAACTACTCATGCTACAGAACACCATTCTCTTCCTTGCTTGCTCTTTAAACTCTTCAAGCACTTGTCAAGAATTTTTATGTCATACTCACCCCACTCAGGGGTTTAATCACATACTCCAGTCACTTTAAAAAAAAAATTCATTTTCTGGAGTATCCAATTACATGATCCACAACAGCAGAGATAAGGATTCAAGCATTTAAGTTCCTCTTGGGTTTTCTTGATTTTCTGAATCTTAAGGAATCTTGCAGAGTCACTCCTATAGCAAAGCAAGTTTCAAATAGCTTTGACAACATGATGTATTTTTTTTTCATTATATTTTTCAGATTAAGAACCTACTACAACAGTTACCTATTTTAGCAGGAAGATAAGCTTTCTGTGGTTCATAAGCTTGACAAGGGGAACATTTCAAAAGTCATACCATTGTCCTATTTCCATTAAATGCCTGAAAATCCATGATGATATGAGAAAGGACAGCATTAGGTAATTGCTATTTTTAAAAGATTTTTCTGGTTTCCAATGGTCTCCACCAGAGGCTTCTATGAAATTTACAAAATTAAAAGTAATGATGGAAATTGTGAAACTGTTGAAACATGGCACGAAACAACTGAAATGATATAGAACCTTTGAGAAAACACTTTACATTTTAGAAACCATCAATATACCTCTCAGTGCTGTGGCTGGGAGCATGAGCACACTGTCTCCAAGTCTTCCCTTCTGCTTAGCTCTCTCTAAGAGGGGGAGACTGAGGCCTGCAGGATCCCAGAGCAGCTGTCTTCTAGCTGAGTTTGGAGAAAAAAAAAAAAAAAAAAAAAAAGACACAGGCAAGAGATTGAACGGAGTGGCCTGGACCTCTCCTCCTACCTCTTCAGCTTAGGCAGTTCCTCAGCAGTTGCTTCTCTCCTATGGCTTCAAGACCCTTGGTTTCATTGCTTGATGGGTTTGTCTTAGTTCCAGCTTCCAGCTCATGACCTCCTGGGCAGTTACTCCACTATATCTTTAATCTTTCCAGCTCACAGAGGGTAGTGGTTTCGTGCTGTTTAACTTTGAATGACCTTACCACACTCTCTGTGGTTCTCAGAAATCTCATCACCTGTGCCATAATTTCCCTGAATTAAATTCACCCGGTAGAAAAGTCATAAAGTAGTTTCTGCTTTGCTGCTTAGACTATGACTGATAACATAATGCACTGAATTTTGAAACAATGAACATGACTATTAGGGCACCAACAGGAACGTTAAGGAATGAGCGTACAATAGGACTTCTTAGGACACTACATGAAAAAACTGTCCCAGTCAGAAGACTAAATTGGAGGGACTAATGCAATCTGGGAGCATGATAATCATTTTTTTTTTCCCTCTCCAGTTGAATAATATCTAGAGAAGCAGTAAATGCGATAACAGTACTAACCTCTTTAAAAATCTGACCTGTGTAAGTAGTCTTATTATCTAGTATGGGCTACACTGAGAAGTTTATTAAAACAGCTCAGGGAAACACCTGAAACATTATGTTTGGTTTGTTAAAAAACATAAATGTCAAATATGACATAAAAATAAAACACACATCATGGAAACATTTGCCTTCATTTTGATCTCATGCTTTCATTTACTCATTGAGTATCTAGCACGTGCCATCACTCTTCTAGGTCATATAAGTATATTCCTGAATAAAAAAAAAGAAATCCCTTACTTGTGTAGAGCATATGGTTTGGATGGGGTGGAGGCAGTATTTGAATCAATATCAACCGTCAGGAGAAAAATCCTCATAGGAAAAACAGCCAAACCACTTGATTTTTTGTTTTGTTTTTTTTGTGGTTTTTTTTTTTAAGTAATTTCTTTTATCTTAAGTCCAAAAAGAATGGAGAATGGGAAGGGTCTTCTTACATTCTAAATTATACTAGTATATAAAGGTCCTAGACTTTAGATTTGACATGTTTTGATTTGAGTTCCAGTTCTTTACTTTCCTGATTGTTTAAATTATCATTTTTTTTTATCAAGATCACTAGTATATACTCCCTGAAGTAATTTAAAAAATAGGGAACAGTTTTAAGAATAGAGATATTTAAGTTTGGAGAAGTGTAATTAGTGAATGGCTCTGCTTCCATTTTTATTTTTAATTTTCAGCAATTGACAATGATGTGCTTGTGAATTTGTTGTTCTTATTTTTATCAAATTTGAAAAACTTTAGGTCATTAATTATTCACATATATTTTTCTGCCTCAATCTCTCCACTTCTGTGACTTCAATTATACTTGTATTAGACCAATTTTTATGGTCCCTTGGATCACTAAGAATATATTCATTTTTTTTTTTTTTTTAGTATTTTTTCTCTCTCTACTTCAGGTTGGATATATTCTATTTTTCAATCTTCCAGTTGACTAATTTTTTTCTCCAGTTTCTAATTTACTGTAATACAATTTAATCAATTTTTAAATTTCAGATAGTGTAGTTGTTAGTTCTAGAATTTCATTTGGTTCTTTTTAGTTTCCATTTTTTCTGATGCAATTTCTCATTTTGCATTTCCTATTTACATCTTTTGTTTTACATTCTTAAATACATATATAATGGCTAATATAAAATCTGAAACTGCTAATGCCAACATCTGAATTGTCTGGGATCTATTTGTCTTGGCTGCTTTAATTTCATGATTATTGGTCACTTTTTTTTATTTCTTCATATATCTATTAATTTTTTAATTTTATGCAAGACATTGTATATAATACATTATAGTGAGTCTGATTATATTATCTTCCTTTAAACACTGTTAAGTTTTGTTTTAGTAGGCATTAAAATTCCTCCTTCTTTAAAATAGGACTGCTTTTATGGTTTCACAAACAACTGCCTCTTCCATTAAATACATATAAGCAGCTGTATCTACCATAAAAACTGTCATGTCTATAGTCAAGGGAAAAGGGGCATACAAATGCTCAGAAATTCAGAAGCTATGAACATTACAATTTCATATCCATTGTTTTCAAGGTGCTTCTATTTGAAATGCCCATTGTATAGTTGTGCATATATATTATGTTATATTACCTATAAATATTATATCCTGTAAAAACCTAATAAAATTATAAGTATAAGCAGCCTTTCCAAAATTAGTTTGTAAAAATGTTTTATTTTACAAAGTTTAGTTTGTTGTTCATAGAAAGAAACCATCAAGAAAAAGACATCAGGATTAAAAAAATAATAAGACATAAAGATGGTCATTACATCTTGATAAAAGGGACAATACAACAAGAAAACACCACACTCATCAATATATATGCTCTGAATCAGGAAGCACCAAAATTTATAAAGCAACTACTAACAGAACTAAAAGGAGAATTTGACAAAAATACAATTATAGTAGAGGATCTAAACACCCCCTGACAACATTGGACAGATCATCCAATGGAGATTGCAGCTTTAAATGATGCATTGCAGGAAATAGACATAATTGACATTTACAGATCATTCCATCCTACAACAAAGGGCTATACATTTTACTCTAGTGCACATGGAACATTTTCAAGGATAGACCATATCCTGGGACTGAAATCCAACCTCACCAAATTTAAGGGCATCCAAATCATACCAAGTGTATTCTCAGACCACAAAGCGTTGAAACTTGAGATCAATTGCAAAAGAT
>PVKE010048417.1:0-11590 GCA_004027555.1 Craseonycteris thonglongyai | reverse complement strand
CCTGCCCTGTGCAGCCCCGCCCACCTGTGGAATGAAACTATGTGGAAAAACCAATGATGTGCAACTATGGAGACTGTTCTGGGCCCTCCCCCTTCTCTCTGTCTGTCTCTATATATCTCTCTCTCTCTCTCTATCAAAATCAATAAAAATAAATCTTTAAAACAAGAATCCAAACAGTATTTATAGGGTTGTTTCTTCTTTCTAGTCTTGCTATAAGTCAAGGGAATAAGACAAATGTACAAGTAAAGGTTCTTTTTACTGGGCGGTGTGGAGGTCAGGTTGGGACTGAGCTAATGAGGTCCAGGATGGTCACTTTCCAGTCATGTTGCATGATACCAGGACAGCACTCAGAATCAACAACAGATGGGAGAGCTCAGCTAAGACTGACCCACTCAGACCACCTCCCTCTTACCTGTTACCTCTGCAATCCTGCCGCCACCATAAACACACGCGCGCGCACGCACACACACACTGTCAGGATGTTCATGTGCAATTTGCTAGACAAGAACCCCCCCTTTTTTTGGTCTCCTGATCTGGTCCTTATTCTTCTCCCCTAGCTTTTGTCTTTCCTGACCTGACAAGGCCATGGGTCGTGGATCAGCCCTGCCATCAGCTTCATTCCTCAGCTCCGACATATAAGGCTGCTGGAGAAGCCCTCCAGCACTAATTGACTTTTCATCTCCCATGTGCCTGCCCTCTAACTGCTCAGTGATGACTTGGTCGCGCCTAATGGGGAAGTACCCTGTCTTTGTGGGTCCTTGCAATCCGTGGCCTAGGAAAGTGCCTGGCACATTAAATACGTCTTCCATTAATGACGAATAGTGACTGAGTGGGTGCAGGGATGGAGGAATTAACCTAACAAGGGGGGCAAGCAGGATACACTATAGAGGCCTAGAACTCAAGAGTCCTGCTCAGCGGCCTTAGCCTCCCTGTGGAATACAGTGCAGTCAGGCATTTGAGCCAAGGACAGTTGATGAAGATAAGCTCCCACAAAGAACAAACCTTTAAACCAAGACACTATAGCCTAGTGGACAGCAGATACGACAGCTCACCTTCCTCCCAGGGGCCTGGCTTTATCTCAAGTCACCTTGGTCTTTAACCACACTGTTTGCCTAGCCTTAGGCAACTGTGACCCTCAGAGGCTCAAACTCTACCAGGTGCTGAGGAAAAGCCAGCTGCCCTGGCTTCTCAGCCAAGTTCATTGGCAGGCCTGAGTTCATTCAGGTGGGGAGGAAGTATCTTAAAGCAGACCCTACTGCAGCTTTAAGGTCATCTTAAGTGTCATTCATGAGCTAAGTAGACCAGGGCCCCAAAGCAACCAAACTCCTTTTTCCATGGCTGAACTGCCCTTCTCTATCCCCTGTGACATTATCCTGAACATCAAAACCCTGGCCTTTCCTAGATCAGCGCTGCTGGGTGACTAAGGACATGAGGACAAGATGAATCGGGTTAATGATAGAAAAGGGCACTCAACTTGGATTTCCACTGCACTTGGATGGGAATCCTGTAAACACAACAGCAATCCTTAGGAAGATCCCCCAAAGAAAGGGAGAATTCAGAGCCAATTTAGAAAACAAGAAATCTGGGGCCCCAATGGAAGTCTTTCCTGTTCCTAAAAACTGACCCATCTCATCAGCTCTTCCCATGTAAGCCAGCAGGTGGCATCACCATCAGGGAATTCAAAACCAAAACTAAATTCAACTGGAACCAGATTTTTTTTTTGGTTTTGTTTATGCAAATAGTTCATTCCCTACACCATCCTCCGGGAATGGTCCCCCCTTCCCCCTCCACAGTCATTCCCTCCCTCCCCCTTCCGTCCTCCGCATGACCGGTCTCTCCTTCCACACCGAGTGGATGAAGACGCTATCAGGAGAGTCTGGGATCCAAAAACAGGACTTGAGAAATGTGAGTAACGCTGTTGGGGACCAAGGGAGGGAGACACCAGAGGAGACAATTCTGGGCAAAGGAGGCAAACTTGCTCCCAAATTTATTCAGGGAGACACGAACAGAATTCCCCTCCCTATATTCCTTATCTATTCTAGTGTGCACATGTGTGCACACACACAAACACATACCACCCCATCCCTCCTCCTGAGGACAAAAGGAGACCTTAGATATATGAAGTGATGGCCACATCCCATTCTCCTTCCCAGCTCATGGCAGGGAAACAGTGAGATGGGGGTACCCACTCTACCCAGGAGGGGTGTCCTCGGTGCCCCACTCCCTACTCTGTAGGTGATTTCTCCCAGAGGCCTTTGCTGAGCCTTCGGGAGCGCTTTTACAGAACCATGACTGAAAACCCTGAGCCTCAAGTAACTGGTAACTGATCCCAAGCCAGCCCTATTCGGAGAAGGGGAGGGGAGTGATGGGACACGGCAGGGGAGGAGGGGGGGGAGAAAGGGGACAGGCAGTATGATGACCTCTGGACTAGACATTGCCCCGGGGAGAAACACCCAATGCAGCAGCTGCAGAGACCAGCCTCCCTGCTCCCCCCACCCCCACCTAGAACATCTGTAAGGTCTAGAATGGGCAGAGAGGAAAATGCTCAAAGATATGCCCGTCCCACCGCCCACTTCACCCACTGCCCAAACAGCCCTCCAGACACACTCTCTCTTTTTGGCAGGTGGCTTTTATACCTCCTGGTGCCCGTCCTGTTCTGCAGAGTGGGAGGCTCCATCCCCATCCCTCAGAAGTTCTTTGGGGAGGTGACTTCCCCTCTGTACCCCAAGCCTTACCCCAACAACTTTGAGACAACCACTGTGATCACAGTCCCCACGGGATACAGGGTGAAGCTCATCTTCTGGCAGTTTGACCTGGAGCCTTCTGAGGGCTGCTTCTATGACTATGTCAAGGTAGGCAGTCAGGGTGGAAGGGTAAGGGAGAGCTGGGTCTCTCTGGAACCTGAGGACTTGTGCTCTAACCACCCTGGATAGCACTTCCCACCCATGGACACAGCCCCAGCCCTGTCAGAGCTGAAGGCTGAGGGGAGTTCTCGGAGTCAGGTGATGCCATGGATGGTATCCACGGGTTCTGGAGGCCCTCCGTGAACAATGGGGAGTGAAACACAGATGGGAGAAGGTACAGACCCCACTCTCAGGAAATCTACTGTCTGCAGGAGTCAGAAAAGCCTTCCCCATCAGTTACTTTGCTGGGAGTCTTTGAGAAACCACTGTGCCTCAGTTTCCCTATTTCTGTTGAGAATATCACCATGACTGCCTGCCTCATAAGGAACATAGGAACGCGGGGAGAGAAATGTGTGTGGTGGTAGCTCAAGTATAGCCTTCAGGGAGGACAGTAGGCTCAGTCCCCTCAGCTCTGCAATAACCAAGGGCACCATCCAGTCTCGTCTTTCTACATCCAGTAAAAACTATGTTCTTGGCTCAGGATTCAAGTAGAGTCTCCACACGTCCAATAAATACCATCCTCAGGAGACCCCTGGAGGTTGTGAATAACATGAAAATGATGCATGCCCGGTGGACTTGAGAAGTTTGCGGTGTTGGGGGGAAGGGTCTTGATGGCAAGGATAGGGAGGACTGGGGGGGGGGGTAGGGGGAGAACATCTTCTGCTTCTGAGGGGTTAAGGAATCATGAAGAAAGAGAAGGGAAGCTGGGCAATGCTTGCCCATGTTCAGGCTGGTAGGTCTAGAGCCTCCCATTCAGCTGTGTATATCAGGAGGCAGGGCTGGGTGTGAAGAGTTTGAATAAGGTGAGGTGGAATAACAAAACAGAAATTAAAGTAGACCAGTCCAGGCTCTAGGAATGAAGGAATGATAAAGGCTAGGTAGAGACAACCAGGATTCCAGTAAAAGACAGGCACAAAGGGAGGGGGGTGGGGGTGATGGATGGGGGGGGTAGGAATGCAGAAAGGTCTGAAACATGCTGGGGGAACATAAACAGGGACGAGGTGATGTAGCAGGCACACAAGAACATGCGAAGAGTTAGCCAGTGAGAGATTCAGGTAGACAAATGAAAGTCACCCAGGGAAGTTTGCAACACCCACAGCAGTGGGCCATGATGATTCACTCTTGGGACAAGAGAAAGAGGACCGTCACTGACCTTCCGCCTTGGACATCAACAGCCCTTCTTCCTGTCCCTTGTTCCTCTTCCACCAGATCTCTGCTGACAAGAAAACCCTGGGGAGGTTCTGTGGGCAACTAGGTTCTCCACTGGGCAACCCCCCAGGAAAGAAGGAATTTATGTCTGAAGGGAACAAGATGCTGCTGACCTTCCACACGGACTTCTCCAATGAGGAGAATGGCACCATCATGTTCTACAAGGGCTTCCTGGCCTACTACCAAGCTGTGGGTGAGTGGTCCCCGGTGCCCTGGCCGGCTCTCAGTCACTGAATGGGAACCAGAAAAAGGGAGTCTGGAACCGGAAGGAGCAGGAAGCCTGGCCTTCCTTGTTTTTTTTCCCTCAAGAGAGCTTTTTCCCAAAGACGTCTGCCAGCCTGGGCCCTGTCCCCGCTGGGCAGTACCAGACAGTGTTAGAGAGGCCTGCAGGTCCAGGTGGCCAGGAGCTGACTTGATTTTAGGCTTCTGATGAGTGACCTCTCTGAGACCAGCACCACTGCAAAGCCCCCTGGCAGGAACTTCCCCTTCCTTCTGGCATCTCTTCCAGACCTTGATGAATGTGCTGCCCAGCACAACGCAGTTGAGGAGACCACCCAACCCCAGTGCCAGCACCTGTGTCACAACTACGTTGGCGGCTACTTCTGTTCCTGCCGTCCAGGCTATGAGCTTCAGAAGGATAAGCATTCTTGCCAGGGTAAGATCAGGGGGTGTGGGAGGGAGGCAGAGGCTGAGCAAGGGCTTGCTAGGCCAGCACAGAGCCTCCTAGTGACCCCCTCCTGGCTCTGCTCTCACAGCCGAGTGCAGCAGCGAGCTGTACACTGAGCCATCGGGCTACGTGTCCAGCCTGGAGTACCCCCAGCCCTACCCCCCTGACATGCGCTGCAACTACAGCATCCGGGTGGAGCGCGGCCACACCATCCACCTCAAGTTCCTGGAGCCTTTTGAAATCGATGATCACCAGCAAGTACACTGCCCCTATGACCAGCTCCAGGTACAGCCGTCCCACCCCCAGAGAGACCCTTCCCGCTCCTTCCCATCCCCATTTGGCTCTTCTCATCCCTACTAACTGCTGGGTCCTCTGGCCAATTGGGGCAAGAATGACCAGCCTCACACATGGGCTGGACAAGCTCCCACACAACTAGAGGTGGGTCCTGGGTATCCCTGCCCCCTTCAGCTGAAAATGTATACAAAGCAGGATTCTCACCACCACCACCACTACCGGGCCCTGTGGGAAAATACCTGCATGGAGAGATGACCCTCACTCCTCCCCCACCAGATTTATGCCAATGGGAAGAACCTTGGGGAGTTTTGTGGGAAGCAAAGTCCCGCTGACCTTGACACCAGCAGCAATGCCGTGGATCTGCTGTTCTTCACAGACGAGTCTGGGGACAGCCGGGGCTGGAAGCTGCACTACACCACTGAAAGTAAGGTCGCCGAGGGGCTTCCCTCGCTGGCCAGTAATGGGGCCAGGGTCAGGGAGGGAGAAAGAAGGCAGTGGCTCTGAAAAAAACACATCCTCTGGTCTCCTCACAGTCATCAAGTGCCCCCAGCCCAAGACCCTAGACGACTTCACTGTCATCCAAGACCTGCAGCCTAAGTATCAGTTCCGTGACTACTTCATTGCCACCTGCAAACCAGGCTACCAGCTCGTGGAGGTAAGAGCCCAGGGATGAGGGAGGGTACTGGCCCAGCATTCTAGGAGTAATTCGGATGGATAGGCCCACAGCAGATTTAGGCTCAGGCCCAGGCAGAATCATAGATGGTTGAGTTGGAAGGGTCAGCTGGTCTACCAGCTCTCAAACTGAGCATTAGAAATTCTTGGAGTCTAAAAAATACTAATATCTGGGTCCCTGCTAGAGACTGATTCCATTGGTCTGGAGTACAGCCCGGGCATCAAGATTACTTAAAGCTACCCAGGTGATTCTAATGTGCAGCCAAGTTCAAGAACTACTGACCCAGTCTAATTTCTCACTGTAGAATTAGGAACTGAAAAGGCAGGGACAGAAGTTGAGTACAAGGAGTGACTCACTTGACATCACAGTGATTTTGTACAGCAGGAACCTGGGCCAAATCTCCTGCCGTTTGTTCCAGAACTGTTTTATCTGTAATCAGTGGTCTTCCCCTGGGCCCACCATCCTGTCCTCAGGAAAGAATGTGGTTTTATTCATTGGCCCATCTCACAAAAGCTGGTAAACTAAAATGCTATTTTGAAAAACATACCATTGGAATTACCTGTGGTCAGTGACCCAGGACTGGGCAGCCCATCTTTGTTCAATAGATCCACTTAGAAGAGCTAATCAGAATTAGAGAAAAGACCTTTGGTATGTCCTTAGGTAGTAGTCAGTTCATTCAACAAACATTTGAAGTGTTTGCTGAGTATCAGGCAGTGTGTTAGATGCAGGAGACACAGTGAGAAGAAGCGCACATGTTCACACAGCCTTCATGGGGCTTACGCTTGACTGTTGCATCAAACCAATTGAGCCACGGGAATTGCTCTTTACTCCAGGACACCTCAGCTACGTCATGAGGACTGGGTGTTAAGGTGACCAGATGTCCCGCTTTTGGCGGGACAGTCCCAATTTTTAACAATTTGTCCCGCATCCCACGGATTTTAAAGAAGTCCCGATTTTTGGAAAGAATGCACGACAAGCTAGGGAACGGCGGGAGATAGACCAAATTTTTAATCAAGAACCCCCTCCCCCACGGTCAATGGTGTCCCGCTTTACCAATGTTAAAATCTGGTCACCTTACTGGGTGTCCCGGTCTCAGAAGACTGGAGACTCACATACTCTTTGCTCATGTTATAACCCTCCCTTTCCTGTGCCCCCCTGACCCCTACCTCAGCATTTGTCATTCATAGCATAGAATGTAAAGTGGGTCACACAGTTTATCTCACGTTATTTAGCTTTTGCTCAGGCATCCTAATTCGCACACATGTTCTCTTTCCATCTTTGCCAGGGCTAACTCTCTGGGATAGTTGCTGGCCTTAATAAAACCCCATCACATTAGCCAACGACTTTTCCTTTCGGAGAGTGCCATGTTCTTACCTTGTCCCTGCTATCTGCTCAGCTGCAACAGCACTTAGCACATCAGCATCTCAAGCACCCTGAAGGGTGGCTGGCTCTGCACAAGTGTTTTAGGACAGGCCCTGGCCCTGAAGAAACTGCTGTTTAGGAGAGATGAAGGCACGCAGGTGTAGACAGCCAGGAAGCTCCCCAGGCAGAGCAACCTGGCTCTACTTCAGGGAAGACTTTTGTTTCCCTGTAGAGAAAACACATGGCCAGGTTTGTTATTTTGTAAATTTAAAATGGTGGGATTCAGCTGGACCTCAGTGGAATTAGACAAAGAGTCTAGAAAGAGGATTCGTGGGCCTGACAACTAGCCCTTGTTCTCACTTTCTGCTGTGTGACTCAGTACGACTCTGATCTGAGAGGACTGGCATGGGAGGACAGACACGTCACAGCCACAGGGGTGCCGAGGGCTGAGCGCTGTCTTTGCACTCCCTGCTGTGTGGGAGAGGGCAGGAAGGGAGCCGCAGTACCTCCTTGGACTAATGGCACCTCTGTCTCTGCTCCAACAGGGGAACCAGGTACTGCTCTCCTTCACAGCTGTCTGCCAGGATGATGGCAGATGGCATCGTGCCACGCCCAGGTGCAAGAGTAAGTCCCAACTCAGGAAATGTTTGCCTCTGGGGTCCTCCCACCCCACAGTCTTGGGGAACTAGGCTGAGAAGTGAAGAGGGGGTCTGGACTAAACCACTCCCCAAAAGATTCTCCCCTTGACTTGTCTTTTGAAGCCTGTGGCCCATCTCAGGAAGCAGCCAGCCCTCATCTCAGAACTGAATTCCACTCCACCCAGTTCTCATCCATTGCAAGTGCCCCCCACTGACCATATTCCTCTAAGGTTCTCGTCTGTTCTGTGGGCAGAGAACTCATATTCCTCCCACTGAAGTTCCAGTGCAGTCATCGTCAACTCTAATATGGAACTCTGTTCTCTCCCAGTCAAGGACTGCGGGCAGCCCCAAAGCCTGCCTAATGGGGCCTTCAATTACACCACCACAACGGGAGTGAACACCTACCAGGCCCGTATCCAGTACTACTGCCATGAGCCGTACTACAAAATGAAGATCAGAGATGGTAGCAGCGAGTCTGAGCGAGGTAGGGGCCCGTGCAAATGGCAGTTCTCTCCCTTCTAGCTTCTCAGGACATCTTCCGAGATTTCTTCCAATAGTATCCCTAGGGAATATACAAGTATACCACGGTTTCTGCCTAAGACACTGTTGCAGACGCCTAAAGTACAGTGCCAAGAGGCATCTCTAAGGTTGAAAGAGAAGGCATCTGAATGATACAAAGAAAGACTTGAATCTCATACACAGTCAGCTCCCTCTTACCATCACCACCACTATCCCCTCTTACCATCCACTTCCATCACCACCACTTCCACCATCCCCAGGCCACCACTGCTACCAATAACAAACGATTGTCCTCACTCCCAACAGCACCAATAGCAGCACCATCACCAGCACCAGCACCGCCACAACAGCTGTAGCAGTGGGACTTGCCCAGGCATGCTCCTCACATACCCCCTCAAACGGCTATGTTGTGATTTTTTTGGCATTTAGGATTACTAAATGACTCTCAAATTTATCTGTGGGTATCTTTAAAAATTGTTTTAAATAAATCACATGGTTTCCAGGTTTGAAACCTGAAAAAAGGAAGTGTCTTCTATATAGGTTATTAATGGTGTTATTTAAGAGCTGGGCTTTGAAGTCAGGCAACCCTCACTTTGTATCTTGGCTTTGGAACTTAGAAGTCACAGGACCTGTGTAAATTATTTAAGTTCAGTTTTGTTGTCTGTAACATAAGGATAATAATACATAGCTGCAAGGGTCACTGTGGCACTTATGTCAGATAATACAGATAAAGTGCTTAGCAACAAGCATGGCGTATTGTTAGCAATCAGAAAGTGTAGTTACCATTTTTACCTATAATCCCACTACCAAGCTAGAGTCATGAATAAGATTTTGATATGTTCCCTCCAGTTTTTTGTGTCCATTTTTGCAAATAGGGATCACATCAAACATATAAGAGTCAAGTATCCTGATATTTTCACGTAACAGTAAAACAAATATATGAGTGGAGCCTCATAACACTTTTGAACCATCCTGACATGTTTGAACCTTTCCCTTGTTCCTTGCCTGTGCTGGTTCCGATTCTTCCTGTCCCTGTGCAACACACTCAGTGCTCAGAGGCCTTTGCAACCTGGTTTCCCCGCCGTCACCTCCCAACCTGATCACAGCCCCTTCTCCCTCAGGGACGTACACATGCACAGCCCAGGGCATCTGGAAGAACGAACAGGAAGGAGGGAAGGTTCCGCGGTGTTTACCAGGTGAGTGGAAACCTCCCTGGGCCAGCCTCAGTCACTTTTGCAAACTTGCAGGGCCCCAGAAAAAGCATTCATGGAAAACGGAGACAAAGTGAGAGGAGAGACACTTGAGCTTGAAGTCCAAAATAGATGTGAGGAGCAAGGAAAAGGGAGAGAAGAAGTCCCAGGGGGCGGGAGAGAGAGACCCAGAGACCTGGATGCAGTCCTGACAGTCCAGCATTTTCACTGAGCAGATGGGGAATTAGGGAATAAAAACAGCAAGGAAAACCCCAGGGAGAAATAAACACGAGTAAGAAGAAACTGACAATAGGCCAGAGGCGGGCTTTTGGAAAGGGGCCAAAGAGAGGGAAGGAAGGGCCCCTAAGTGACAGGGCAGGAACTGACTTGTCCTGGCTTCCGCTGTCTCTCTTCTCCAGTGTGTGGGAGACCCATGAACCCCGTGGATCAGAAGCAGCGCATCATTGGAGGGCAGAAAGCAAAGATGGGCAACTTCCCCTGGCAGGCATTCACCAACATCCATGGACGAGGCGGTGGGGCCCTGCTGGGCGACCGCTGGATCCTCACGGCGGCCCACACCCTCTACCCCAAGGAACACAGCACACAAGCCAACGCCACGGTGGACGTGTTCCTGGGCCACATAAGTGTGGAAGAGATTACAAAACTAACCAACCACCCCGTCCGCAGGGTCAGCATCCACCCAGACTACCGTCAGGAGGAGTCCCACAATTTTGAGGGGGATATTGCCCTCCTAGAGCTGGAAAATAGTGTCACCCTGGGCCCCAACCTCCTGCCCATCTGCCTCCCGGACAACGAGACCTTCTATGACAGCGGCCTCATGGGCTATGTCAGTGGGTTTGGGATCATGGAGAATAAGCTTGCTCAGGACCTCAGGTTCGTCCACCTGCCAATCGCTAGGCGGGAGGCATGTGAGAGATGGCTCCGCAGTAAAAAGAGGACTGATGTGTTTTCTCAAAACATGTTCTGTGCTGGGGACCCGACTCTAAAGCAGGATGCCTGTCAGGGGGATAGTGGAGGGGTCTTTGCTGTGAGGGACCAGAACAGTGAGCGCTGGGTGGCCACGGGAATCGTGTCCTGGGGCATTGGTTGTAGCAAAGGGTATGGCTTCTACACCAAGTTACTCAACTATGTGGACTGGATCAAGAAAGAGATGGAGGAGGAGGGCTGAGCCCAGAAGTCACTAGGTCAGAATCCAGAAAGCAGTGTATTAAAAAAAAAAAAAAAAATTATCTGACTAATTGTTGATAACCACTAAGAATCCATATTAAAATCACTGATGCAGAAAGACATTGTGTGAAATAAGTTCTCTTTTCTATAATCCTATCCACATTCCTCACCTGAAACAAGCCAAAGGTCACCTTTCTTTCCTCCAAGGACTGAAGAAGATATATTCTACAATCTCTAATTATCATTATCCTTTTTCATTTTTTATACCTTAGGTTAATTGAATAAAACTGTTTCCAAACAAAATTTTTTTTTTAATATTATTATATTTTATTGTTAAATTTAATGGGGTGACATTGGTTGGTAACAATTAGATAGTTTTCCGATGTACAACTCCACATCACATCACCCATGCATCGCATTATGTGCCCAGCTCCCAGAATCAGGTCCCCCTCCAACACCATATATCTGGTGCCCACTCCCCCCTCCCCCCACAACTCTCCCTCCCCCCTCCTCCCTCCTCTCCAGGTAAACACCAAACCATTGAGTGTGTCCATAATGCTGGTGCCCTCTCCCACCTCCCCTTCCAAATAAAATTTAATGAGAAATTTTAGTGTATAAAATGAGTTAAGGGGAAGCCAAGACGGCTCAGCAGGTTAAGCGCTCGTCTTGCAGCCCCAGGGTCCAAGGATCGAGTCCTGGACCTGGTATAAGAGAACCCATATGCTGAACTGGGGAGTGCCCCCACTTCAGTTCTCACCCGGGTGAGACCCCGGCCCAGTTCCTGCCCTGTGCAGCCCCGCGCCCACCTGTAGAATGAAACTGTGGAAAACCAATGATGTGCAACTATGGAGACTGTTCTGGGCCCTCCCCCTTCTCTCTGTCTCTGTATCTCTCTCTCTCTGTCAAAAACAATAAAAATAAATCTTAAAAAAAAAAAAATAGGGAAG
>PVKE010048416.1:0-11611 GCA_004027555.1 Craseonycteris thonglongyai | reverse complement strand
GGGGGGAGGAGCGGGGGGACAGTTGTGGGGGGAGGTGGGAGTGGGCACTAGATGTAAGGTGATGGAAGGGGAACTGATACTGAGTGATGGGCACATAATACGATGCATGAATGATGTGAGGTGGACTTGTACATCTGTAAACTGTCTAATTGTTACCAACCAATGTAACCTCATCAAATTTAACAATAAATTAAAAAAAAAAAAAGAATATACAATGGAAAAGGACAATTTTTTAAGTACATGGTGCTGGGAGAACTGATTATCCAAAAATGAACTGAAAATGGATTAAAGACCTGAAACCGTAAAACTCCTCCTAGGAGGCTAACCAGATGTCCTGTTTTAAACAGGACAGAAAACAATGGTCCTGTCCCATCGCAAACGATATGTCTGGTCAGCCTGTCTCACTGGGCTAAATTCAAGGTGTCAGTGGGCTGACGAGGTATTCCATTTGAAACAGGTCAGTACCGTTATTTTCTGTCCTGTTTAAAATGGGCTGTCTGGTCAGCCAACTAGAAGAAGACACAGGCAGTGAGCTTCTCGAGATTGGTCCTGGTGATGATTTTTGCATTTGACAACAAAAGCAAAGGCAACAAAAATTAACATGTTGGGCTTCAACAAAGCTTCTGCACAGCAAAGAAAATCATTAACAAAATAAAAATGCAACCTATGGAATGGGAGAAAATATTTGCATAGTATATATTGGATAAGGAGTAAATATCCAAAATGTAGGAAAAAAACCTCATACAATTCAACAGGGAAAAAACAATCCTACGTATTAAGAATTGGGCAGAGGATCTAACAGACATTTCTCCAAAGGCATTACAGATGGTCACCAGCAGGTACAGGAAAAGATGCTCAACATCGCTAATTAACAAGGAAATGCTACTCGAACCCAACATGAGATAATACCTCACAACTGTTAAAATGGCTATTATCAAAAAGAAATACCAAGTGTTGGGAAAGAATGTGTAGAGAAGGGAACCCTTGTCCCTATTGAAGGTAATTTGGTGCAGCCACTCCGGGAAACAGTACAGAGGCTACCGTCTTGATCTCTCTGTCTCTGTCTGTTTCTATGTCACTCTGAAGTTTGGGTATGAATAATCAAGAGGCATTCATGCTATTGGGAAAATGTCAAACTAAGAGATGTTCTGAAGTGGTATGCTAATATTTTTGAGGCTCTGAATTGAAGAGGTTTCGTGTGTAATCGATGCACACTTACATCCTTATGTGGTTCTTCCCTTCTTTATAAATGAGAGACCTGATTTACGTGTGCACAGTACTGTCCGTGTTTGACTGCCTCACTGCATGGGTCACTTATGCTTAACACCAGCAAAATATTTTTAAAAGGAACACAAAATACGTCATGTGGAAGTAGTGTTTGTATTAGTTAGCTATGGCTGCAATAATGCTGTATAACAACCAACTACCAAATCTCAGCAGCCGGCCACGATAAGCATTTATTTCTTGGTCATGTGTGTGTGGAGATGGTAGCAATTTAAATCATGTTTATGCCAGCCTCAGATCTTTCACACATTCAGCCACCTGGAGGCCAACTTTTCTGTGAAACTCATGAAGTTTAAGCTGTGGGGCCCCCTTGCATGAGCTCTATGTTTTCGTAAACTTTTCAAAAGACCTTTGAATTGCAATTGTGGGAAACCACTGATACTCTTAAATCCTACTTGTTTCATAGTTCTTGTGTCACAGAGCTGGTGTTAGATGAGCCATAAGTTTGGTACGTGGCAAAGGGGAGGTTGAGAGACACCTTTTATTTCAGTGTACAGTAGTGAGATACAGTAATATGGTTTGTAGTGACAGTCAATGCCCCTATATGGAAGAAATGCTGGGTTTTATTGGTGCCAGACTTTGACAAGAGAATGGCCTGCATACTAAACGACGACTAATAGACACCCGTGTATTTTTCCCTTGGTGTGTAAGAATGAGAAAGGCATGCTGAGAAGGCAATAGGAAGCAATGGATTCTCACTTCCGAGGGGCAAACCAGGTGACTATTTCCCCAGATAGGCTGCTGTACTGTGACCAGTGAAGAGCCATAAAGCCAGGCCACCACAAGGCCTTGGACCTCATGAGCCTGCTGACTGCTAAGTGAATTTTTTCTAGACAGTCCTCCCGAGGAAAGAATTTTCCTCCTCTTATGGAAAGCTGTATCAGTAGAAATATTTGGCGAAATAAAAACTATACTGTTTACTCATTCAAGAATTCCGTGAGCTGGTTTGAGACATGTAATAAATGGAAGTTACTTGTTCAGGTTAAACTTACTAGATTTTTGAGCATTCCTTCCTCCCTTCTATTTTTGCTTCCTTCTTTCTTCTTTTTCATCTGGAATAAAATGATATTTTGAACTGTAGCATTGTTTATTTTATTTTATTTTTTTTTAAGATTTATTTTATTATCCTTGACAGAGACAGAGAGAGAGAGAGGCAGAAAGAGACAAAGAGAACGGGGAGGGCCCAGAGCAGTCTCCATAGTTGTACATCATCAGTTTTTCAACATGGTCTCACTCCACACAGGTAGGCGGGGGGCCAGGAAGGGTGGGACTGAGCTGGAGGCCTCCTGCATGGGAGGCACACCCCCTCAAGCCAGGGGCCCAACTCGGGGGGCAAGAACTGAACTGGGGGCCTCCCACATGGGAAGCACAACCCAGTTCAGCATTTGGGTCCACACCGGCTGGGACTTGATCCTTGGTCCCCAGGGCTACAAAGTGAGTGCTTAACTCACTGAGCCATTCCAGCTTCCCCAACTGTAGCATTTTTATTCTGAAATAAGTCAACTTTGTAATGCATTTTCTTTTTAATTCCTACATTTTCCTTTAAGGCAGAACCTTCAGTTCTCTGCACACCTCCCTGTATGCATATTGCAAATAGTGTATCCCCTGACATGTTTTCCAGTTGTTTAGAGAGGTCCAACTGAGGAAGCATCAGAGAACAAGGCTCTTACATACATAATAGTTCCAATGTAGTTACTATTCTGGGTTCAGAGAGCCCCAAGGAAAACAATAAGTTTTTTATTTTTAAAGATATAGTAGCAACTGAGTGTCCCAACCGTATCTGTTTTCTATTGCCGGGTAAGACATTAGCACAAACAGAGCTGGTTAAAACAACACAAATCTATCATTTCAGAGTCTGTGGGTCAGAAATCTGGCACATTTTAGCTAGATTCTCTCCTCTGGGTCTCACAAGGGCGGAAATCAGCCAGCTGCTTCTCACCTAGACGCTCACTCAGGGGAAGGTTTGTTTCCAAAGCCCAGGTTGCTGGCAGACCTCTGTTCCTTGTGGTTATAGCTCAGAAGTTTCAGTTTTCTGGCTGGCTACTGTCTGGGGACCACTCAGAGCTCCTGGATGCTGTTCTATTCCTGGCCCTCTCACCCTTAAATCCCTTCCTTCAGGCAGGGCCCAGGGCCTTTTCAAGACTCACTGGATGAGGTCAGGTCCACCAAGGAAAATCTCCCTTCAGATAACTTCAAATTCAACTGACTTTGGATTTGAATCCACCTGTAAAATCCCTTCCCCTTTTTCACATAAAGTAACCCAATGACATAAGTGACATTTATTGTATTCTTAGTCTCAAAAGCTCTTAACAGGAGGAGATTAATACAGAGCATATACATCACGGGAAGGATTCTTGAGATCATAGAATTCTTCCTGACATGTCCATTTTAACCTTTCGTTGCCTCAAGGCCCTGAGTTACTTGAGCACCTTAGTGACAAGGAATGAAATATCTATCTAGCACATGATCACAACGCTCCGACTACAACATTTGATAGAACTCAAAGGAACAAATTTGAGCTAAATGTTGAAGAGATTGAACAACAGAGTGAAGACATCAGAGGATGAAATATCTTCAAGTCTTGTTTTTTTCTTCTTCTTTTTTTTTTTTTCTTGCCAGAGATCCCTAGTCTATCTGATTGGCCTAGAACACGTTAATATCTCCCTCCAGGATTCACACCTTTCTTATTTTTATTTATTTATTTATTTATTTTTATTTTATTTTATTTTTATTGTTAAATTTAATGGGGTGACATTGGTTGGTAACAATTAGATAGTTTCCCGATGTACAAGTCCACATCACATCACCCATGCATCGCATTATGTGCCCACCTCCCAGAATCAGGTCCAAACTATAACTTTGTTGATGAATGGGTGATCTTTTTGAAATTATTAATTTAATACTGAAATACTAATCTCAAACTAATGCTTCAATCTTGACATAATATAGAAAATTTTCATATTGTGTTACTTGATCTTTTAGTACTTTTTAAAACTTTGGTCTTCTCTTTAAGATGAGTCTCAGTCATTCTTATTGCAAAATGTTAGTCAATTAAAGTTGCCTCTTCCTGTAGTTTTCTGCTCTCTGATTTGTTAATTTTTTTTCTATATAAATTCTATAGGGTTTTCTAGTTCCTCTAATATTAAAATTTCTCTCAATTTCTTCTCCTGATGTTCTTTCTCAGGAATCTCAATTTTCATTTTCTTTTTTTGGAAACACTACTTGCAGATTTACTTCAGTCTTGCTCTTTTGCTTCATTCGCATCATCCTGATTGTCCCCATGGGGTTGTCCTCATTTTCCCTTTCACCCAGTTCTGCTGGGAGCCCTGGACCCTGCTTTCTGCATCAGATGCTTCTGTGGAGAGTGTGTGCACACTGCTATGGTCACCATCTTGATCCAAGTAAATTTATAAGCGCATGTGAATGGGAGAGCCAGTAAAGAGAGAGCTGTGTTAGAACATAAATGACAGAAGACACCGGCCAGCCAGGTTTAGGCAAATAAAAAGATTTTCATCTCACTTAGCTAAATAGGCCCAGATAACACCACTGGGAGCCAGAGTCACTCTGCTCCTCTTTTGGCTCACTGTGTTCTTTGCTGGGTTTATGCTCAATTCTCACGTCAAAACATGGCTATGAGCGTATCCATCCCCAGTGAAAAAGAAAATCCAAGAATTTCTAAATGGATAAGGGCTTCTCTGTATAAAAGTGAAATGAAAGCTATGTAAATGTCCCCGTACATCCTTTTGAACTGAAGGTAACTTTTTAGTTCCCACACACAGTTACACGCCCAATAAAAATACAAAATATTCATTTGATATTTTATCATGCAAGGAAGTCCCAATGTTAATTGACCCAGAAAAATAGAATTTCTAAAGGAAGATGCGCGAGGAGGAAGAAAGAGGAAGAAGATTGTGTTAGTGATCTGGGTTTGGATTTTATCCCCAGCAATCAACAGATATATGATCTGGACAAATACTTGATATTTTTGAGCCTCTGTTTCTTTTCTCCATGAAGATAATAGTTGTAGAGTGTTTTTCTCTCAGTATTGTGGTGATAAAATGCAATGATATAAAAGGGTGTCCCAAAATTCATGCACGAAGTAATTTTGATAGAAAACACAGGTTTATAATTAAAAATTGTAAATTTTCATTGCTCAACAATGAAAACACGTTGCTCTTTCATGTAGCACTCCATTTTTAATAACCCTGAACTGTCAGCTGTCATGCTGTCTTCTTTTTTCCGTTGGCAACACTTTACCTCACAAATGACGCAAAATTCAAATCTTTCGTGAATTTTGGGACACCCTTTATATAGGTTAAGCTCTTTACAGAGGACTTGCCAGATAGTAAGTTCTTAATAAATATTAGCTATCATTGTTAGCAGTGATGTGATAATTAATAGTACTAAACCTAAAACATAATAGACTCTCAGAAATGTTGGTTTCCTCCTTTTTACTCTTTTCATTCTTTAGCTGTAGTTTTTAGTTTTCTTCTATTAGCTTATTCTTTTTAGAGATTGACACAGGTTTTGTGGAGGCTCAAGTTCGTACAGTTTTGAAGGCCTTTTAAAAGAAAGTATACAGAGTGAATAAAAATTAGATATAAAAGTCAGTATTTTTTATAATTTAAAAATAAACTAGGGTTAACATCCAAAATTCATAAGAAATGAACACAATGCAACACCAAAAAACAAACAAACAAACAAATTAAAAAATGGGCAGAAGACCTGAAAAGACATTTCTCCAAAGAGGACATACAGATAGTCAGTAGGCACATGAAAAGAGGCTTCACGTCACTAATCATCAGAGAAATGCAAATCAAAACCACCAGGAGATACCACCTCACTACTGTCAGAATGGCCATCGTCAATACATCCACTAACAACAAGTGATGGTGAGGGTGTGGAGAAAAGGGAACCCTTGTGCACTGTTGGTGGGATTGCAAATTGGTGCAGCCACTGTGGAAGATAGTATGGAGTTTTCTCCAAAAATTAAAAATGCAACTACCTTATGATCCAGCGATTCCAGTTCTGGGTATCTATCCAAAGAATTCCAAAACACTAATTCAAAAAAAAAAAATGTATGCACCCCTATGTTTATTGCAGCATTCTTCACAATAGCCAAGATATGGAAACAATCTAAATGTCCATCAGTAAACAATTGGATAAAGAAGCTGTGGTACATTTATACAATGAAGTGTTATGTGGCCATAAAATGAATAAAATCATGATCTTTTGCAGCAACATGGATAGAACTAGGAGATATCACGCTAAGAGAAATAAGTCAGACTTAGAAAGATAAATACTATATATTCTCACTTATATGTGGAATCTAAAGAAGAAAATAAATGAATAACCAAAACAGAAAAACAAACAAACAAACAAAAAACAAACAAACAAACCCCCTCATGAACACAGACAATAGTTTAGTGGTTACCAGAAGGGAAAGAGGAGGAGTGTCAGGGAGGAGGGGGAGGAATGGAAAAAAAAGAAAATGACTCTGGCTGGTGAGCTCACAATACAACACATAAGTGATATATTGTAGAATTGTACACCGTGAACCTACGCAATTTTATTAATCAATGTCACCCCCGTAAATTAAAAAAAATTAAAATGTAAACAACAATAATCGACAATACATAAACAACAGCTTGTCTTATAAATGTCACAAACCTACAAATCACTATTTTCCTTTTCATGAATTAACTCCTGACACACCTTTAAACGATTATACTTATTCTCTTCCTCCTCCACCTTCACCCTTTTGGGCTACACTTTTTTAAGATTTATTTTATTGTTTGAGAAGAGAGAGAGAGAAGTGGGGAAGGCCCAGAGCATGCTCCATAGTTGTACATCATTAGTTTTTTGACACAGATTCATTCCACACAGGGGGATGTGGCACCACAAGGGGTGGAAGTGACTGTGGGCCTCCATCATGGGAGGCGAGAACCTTCCCTGCCATCCCTGTGGTTACAGTTGCACCGCAGTTCAGGGTGTGGACTTGCGTGGGCCAGGGTCAGGATTCGATCCCTGAATCTCACGGTTTCAAGGCATCCTGTGGCTACACTTTCTTTAGTTGTCTCATCCGATCACAGCAGTTTTATAATATTTCAATGGAGAGAGTAAAAAAGTAATTCAGTCTTTCCTCAGAATGATGGGTCAAAATTCATGTTCAGGAATTGATAGCTTAGCAAAATCTTTTCCAGCCTCACAGCTCACACTACCGGTAATTAGTGTGGGAACGTGAATTCCTGCCCCATTTCCTTGTTCAGAGGCACTCTTTTCTGTGGCAGACCCTCAGATGATTTTTTGCTTTTTACTTTCCTCTTTTAAATTCACTCTATTTATTTTGGTCCATTATTCTGTGTTGATCTTTTTGAGTCTTAATTCTTAGTACATCACATTAACTACCCTTCTAGCTTTGTATGATTCTTACATTTGATAAGTCAGTTTCTTTAATATTGCTAGAGACTGCAAACACTCATTTGTCATTTAAACTGCTTTTAAAACAGTAGGTCTAGTAAGGACTAGATTCTCAAACTACAAACTTTAAATTTATTCTTTGATTGTAGAATATGTTCACAACATATACAAAGGCTGTCTGGAAACTATCCAGCTATGTAACCATTCTTGTTATATTGACAATAGCTGGATTTTTTTTTTTTTTTGGTCAGCCCTCGTATGCGTATCAGGTTATGATGTTATAAGCTTTAAATATATTATATTTTTGTCAATTTTACGTTAGTAAATCTGGAAAAATAACAAAAATCAACATTTTAAGGCAAACACTCTATGTATGTGGAGTATACATAGTCAAGTATAGTCAAGAAATATGTTCTGTACGAGTTATGGTTCTTAGCTTTTGATACCTCAGGTTGTAAGAGAAGCAAATGGGGAATGTGGTAAACTACTGGGAAAGGAAAATATTTCCGATGGTGTATTTAAGGCAGAACTTGTGCATATTTGTGCACAAAATGACATTGCTTACAAAAATAAAAATTATTTGTAACTATAATCATGAGAAACTACAAAATTGCTTTCTAAAAGAACAAAAAATTAAAAATTAATTTATTCTTCAGTTTATCTTTTTTTTTAATTTTAGCTTCTTTATCTATTCTTTCCAATGCAACCTTTGACCGGGTCTATTTGCATGCATCTAATGTGGGGAGTCCCTAAGAGAAGAATTTGGGGGGGTAAGCCATCTCAAAGGCAGTCTTTCTTCCTCCCTAATGTTGATTACAGGAGCATTTGCTTTGGCGCATGCACTGTAATTTTGGTTCATTCGTTATGACCAAAGAAGAAGGTTTTGATTTACTCAATACATCATAATCTATACCAACTTTGTAGTAAAGAATCAGCTTGGGTTACTCTCTCTGAAAGGTAGACAGATGCTTAAGGATTTGTGACTTTCGCCCAAAATCTGATGAGAATAACAGGCTATCTGTCAGCATTATAGAAAAGTATTGAGAAGGAGGCCAGGAAGAGAGATCTATAGCCCATCCTTAGGTAAGTCTGCACCCTTTAGATAGGGATATCATTGTTCAATCACTTACAGCTAGTTGTTCTAATATCCAGCCTATCTCCCCATCATGTACACGAGGCTATATGAACCAGTTTACTACTAATAATAACATTAAAATCCAGTTTATAATATGCCTTCCGGCATCTACAAATTTAGTCATACTATCAAAAACCAAGAAAGAATGTTAGTCTGCTGTGACTTGGTCTCGATAACGCCATTCTAATTCTGGTTTTTGTCACATCCTTTTCTCGGTGTTTATGTACTCTTTTAAAAAATTATCTCTTCTAGGATTTTTGTCAAGCTTGCTGATCTGTAATTCCATAAATCTACCTTCTTCCCCTTCTAAAAGTTGGAGCAACATTTTCCATTCTTCAGTCTCCTGGCACCTCTCCTACTTTCCATGGTTTCCCGATGATTACACACAGTGGTTCAGTAATTATAGCCATACGTCCTCTCTGTTCCCTGAGATATAGTTTAGCCAGGCCAAGAGATTTGAAATCATCAGCGCAACTAGGATCCCTCTCTTGCTTCCTGAATTTCAAATCCCTCTGACTAATATTTACTTGCCATTTTCCCCAGTCCCATGACTTGGCAGAGATCGAAGCTCATGGGATCCTGATTAGTTGCCAGAGGTAACATCTTGTTCCCAGTTCTTTGGAAGGACCAGTACCTAATCATCAGATGAAGAGTCTAAGTCTCATTTTGAGGCATTACTCATAAACATAATATTTTATACTCTCTTCAGAGTTTTCTTACAATTGTGATGCCTCACATCTGGGACCACGATGGAAGTTATTGCTTATTCATTACCATTCCTTCAGTATGCTTATTTAATAATTATAAATTTAAGCTAAAACAGCCTGGTCCTGGCAGTTCTGGGTCAAGGTAGCAATGTAGAAGGATTCTGAAATCACTGCCTCTTTTGGATACACCAAATTTATAGCTAAAAACATAAAAAAAAATTTTCTGAAAAAAATTTTAAAACTAGATGAGTAACTTGCATGCATCAGGAGAATGAGAAAAACCCCATATCAAAATGGGTAAGAGAAGCTGAGATACAATCTCACCACGAACCCCACTCCCAGCTTGGCAACCCACAATCAGCAGGGAATTTAAAACTGTGAGCTTCCTCTTGAGAATTGAAGGGTTTGAATCCCACATCAGGCATCCTGACTTCTAAGACCTGCATCAGAGAGACAAGCCTCACAAACATCTAGCTTTGAAAGCCAATGGGGCTTTTGTTCATAAGACCTACAAGGTTAAGAAGGTCATAGAAACTCACCTGGCGACCTCGTAGGGTACAGAGCAAATGCAGCTGAAGCTCACCCACTATTTCTGAGAAAGAGGCCTGTTTGCTTATCTTAAAGCTTGGCCCAAGGGGGCAGATACCTAGTTTAACAAACATCTAGGGCCTACTACCTATTTTGCTAGGATGTAGGCCAGCACACACCATGTTGACACTCTTCCTGTGCTATCTCCAGATCACTGATATCTCCCAGAAAGGAGCTATGTACACTTCAGAGCCCCAGCTTTTGTGGCTGCTACCCAGGGGACACCCCTTGATTGGCAGGTTCCAAGTGGCTAGCAGGGCTTATGTTTGCAGGTTTGAGACAAAACCGAAAGATAGGGCAGGATTTAACACCAACGTCCATCTCCTATATGAGGTCACTCTTTTATGACTAGGAGAAGTGGCTATTTTCTCTATTGCATAGAAACCAACACAGAGAGCCACAAAAAAGAAATGTAAGTAGGAGTACATTACAAACAAAAGAATAAGACCAGCTCAGAAAGAGAGCTTAATGAGTCATAAATAAGTGATTTACCTAACAGCTTAAAATAAGTCATAATGATGCTAACTGTGCTTAGAAGAATGGATAAACAAAGTAAGAATTTCACAAAAAGAGACAGAATAGAAGAATGCACCAAATATAAGTCACAGAGCTGAAGAATACAATAAATAAAAACTATAATAAAAACAGAACAGTTAGTTCCATAGCAGAGGAAATAAAAGAAACAGTGAACTCAAAGACAGGAGGTAGAATTCATCCACAAAGCAGGAAATAGAAAATAAAGGATTGAAGTTAGTTTAAAGGACCTAT
The DNA here is from genome assembly GCA_004027555.1 of Craseonycteris thonglongyai. Lineage (NCBI taxonomy): Eukaryota > Metazoa > Chordata > Mammalia > Chiroptera > Craseonycteridae > Craseonycteris > Craseonycteris thonglongyai. The sequence goes on along the minus strand of PVKE010048416.1, from coordinate 709 downwards.
TGGGCAACATCAAGCTCATCAACATTCGCAGTATAAGGACCCCGGAAGGAGAATAGAGAAATTAGCAAAAAACTTTTTTGAAGAAATAATGGCAGGGGGAAAAAAAAAAAAAAAAGAAAGAAAGCAAAAAGTAAAAGAAATAATGGCTGAAAACTTTCCTAACATCAGATCATGGAAACCCAGAGAGTTCCAAATAAAATGAACCCAAAGATCAGTACCAAGACACATTATTATTAAAATGTCAAAAATGTAAAGACAAGGAAAGAATCTAGAAGCAGCAAAAGAAAAACAACTTGTTGCACACAAGGGAACACTCAAATAAGACTATTTAACAGATCCTTCAGCAGAAACTTTGCTTCCAAAAGGGAGTGGCACAATATATTCAAAGTGCTGAAAGAAGAATGCTGCCAATTAAGAATACTGTATTTAGTAATTGTTTTTTTTTTTCCAGAATTGAGTGGTAAAGTGTCTTCCATACAAACATAAGCTGAAAGCATTCATCACCACTAGTCCTACCTTACAAGAAATGTTAAAGGGAAACAAAAGGGTTCTAATTACTAATAGGAAAACATGAAAGTATAAATCTCACTGGTAAAGGTAAATATATAGAAAAATTCAGAATAACTTAATGTTGCAAAGGAGGTGGGTTAGTCACATATAAAGCTAGTATAAAGGTGAAAAGATAAAAGTAGTAAAAATAATTATAACT
>PVKE010048415.1:0-11591 GCA_004027555.1 Craseonycteris thonglongyai | reverse complement strand
GGGGGAAGCAGTCAGTTCTGTGCCTTGGGGCTGTTCTTTTAGGTTGCAGTTTTAGCTGTTAGAAGGCAGGGTAGTGAAGGTGTGGTTCCGGGGGTGGGGGCATGTGAGTAGGAGCTAGGGCGGGCCTGAGACACAATAGCAGATTCCTCTGTTTGCAGGGAGGCTGGTGGTTCAGAGCAGAGGCCGGGCGAGCTGCTCCTGGCCGCCTTTTCAATGCCTCTGTGAGCCTGTCTGCTTGCAGCTCAGCAGTAGTGGGGGCTGAGCGAGCAGCTCTGGGCTTTTCTTCCCCTCTGGCCGGGCTGCTTTTTCATTGTCTCTGTGAGCCTGCCTGCCCTCTGTGGGCCTGCCTGCTGGGGCGCCGCTTAGCTGTGGTGCGGGCAGGTGTGGCTTGGCAGAGGCTCGGCTGTGGCTGCTCTGCAGGACCGGGATTCACTCTAAGCACATCTATTGTTGCCCAGCGTGCTCCCTCTGTGTCCACTGAGCCGCTTCCCTCACTCCAAGAGCCCTGTCTTCAAAAGGTGCTCCCTCACAGACAACCTTAGGAGCTCAGCTGTGTCTCCTCTGTGAATCAGGGGTGCTGAGCTGTTGTGGGCTGGTGCCCTGCTCTCACCCCACCCGCCGGGAAGTGCCGCCGCCTTGCTCCACAGTCCCTGTGCCACTTTAGGCTCTGTGATCTGATTAGGGCACCGCGTGTCGCCCCTTGAGTTGGGATGTTAAATTGTCCACATTCCTGTGGGGCTTCCACGCTCCCTAGGTCTCGGCTTCCAGCCTGCCCTGGGTCTAGCTCCACTTTGGCTGTAGTCCCCCAACCCCCCTTTGTTTTTGCCAGCCCCGGGCCGCGCTCCACGCTCCGTTCCAGTCCCCAAACTGCTCCTTCTCCCTCCCTCTCCCGCTCTCCCCTTTTTCCTCTAACCTTTGGGTGTTGTTCTGCGTTGTGTGGTTCTCTCAGTTGAGGGTGCTTCTCAGGGTTTCCCCTGTGGGTTCCTTTTTGTTCGTAAGTCCTTTCCCAGGTAGGTGTCTGGGTTCTCCTCTCATGCCGCCATCTTCAGATTGTAGGTTTCTTAGTATACCATACCAGGAAGTCCATTATGATAGTATCTTGATATGGGTGATGTTACCTTTGATCATTTGCTTAAGATAGTGTCTGCTGGATTTCTCCCCACTAAAGTAATCATTTTTTCTTTTGTACTTCATTTGTCACTTATAGAGAGATATTTTAAGACTTTGTTTTTATCTTGTATTGGCCAGTCAACATCTGATTTTTTAATTCTATCATTTCTTTAACATGTATTGATTGAAATTCTACTGTAAAGAAGAAAGATTTCTCTTCCTTCTCACTTATTGGTTATTCAGTTATATGTATATTTGTATAGAGTTATGGATATTTATTTTATTCTATATATTTATCTTATTCTATAACCTGTTGCTATTATTATCATTTACTTTGTTCTTCAAACTGCCCAGATTTGCCACTGGAAACCTCTTCAAGTTGACTTCTATGTTCTTTCAGCATACGTCTCTCAATCACTTTTTTTTATTTTTATTTTTTGACAGAGAGAGAGAGGGGTACAGAGATAGAGACAGAGAGAGAACTGAACTGGGGGAGCTCCCAGTTCAACATATGGTTCCGCATGGGCCAGGGCCGAGATTCGATCCCCGGTCCCCTGCGCTGCAAAGTGAGCGCTTAACCCACTGAGCCATCCGGGCTTCCCCTCAATCACTTTTTTGTACTTTTGTTTGTTTGTTTGTTTTGTTTTTAGTTCTTCTTTTCTTTCTTGCACCATAAGATGTTTTAGGTTAATCTCATACTTTTCCTACCCCAGCTCCGGGGTCATTCATTTCTCTAGGGCCCCTGTTTTTTGTTTTGTTATGTTTTATTTTTGCTGTTGTTATTTTGTGTTTTTAATTAGAGAAAGGTGTCTAGAAACCAAAATCTGTGTTTGCTGTGTTCATTGCTACTAATGTCATTACTTCTAGGCCCTCTCAGAAGACAAGGCTAAAAAAAAAAAAAAAGCAAATCTATATTTATGTAAATGTATGCACATACACGTAACCTAATTTCTACCATCTGTCTTCTCTCTCTCTCTCTCTTTCTCTCTCAACGTGAGTTCCTTTCATTTCAATCCGATAGTGCAAGGTCCATAGACTTCTTCTTTTCCTTATTTGTAACTCTTTTCCCTGACAGTAAAAAATCTGCTTGTCATTACTCAAAGTTTACTTACTTATTTGCATAATCCAAAAATATATATATAAACTACTTTCAGAATTACTAACCCATGACACTGTAGGGGAGTAGTAGAACCAGTGTTTGTGTACATTTCTTTTTATTTTTAGAGGATATAGTCAAAACGCTATTTTTCAAACTTATTTTCTTTTTCTTTTTTTCTCCTCACTCCCTTAAGTGTAGTTTGTAATAGAGTTAGACTCCTTTGTTATTGTTTGAATGAGGGTTATTCCCTCATTCTGCTTAATGTGAATAATTTATTTATATATTTTTGTCTACTAAACATTATCATGGTTTCTGAAAGTCAGAGCTGACTACAGACTTAAACTCAGAACTGTACCTTCTTCCATCCCTACCACACCTTCCAGCCCACACCACTTCCCCGTGTCCTTGTATGTATCCTTTCTCTTTCTTTTGGCACCAATGGGCAGATGCATATAGATTTCACTTCTCTTCGTTTCTTTCATAAAAGGTGGCACATAATAGGTACTTTTTTACTTAGCATATCCCAGAAAACAATCCATAATAGTTCATAGAAATTTTCTTTCTTTTTCTCCTCTTACAGCTGTGTAGATACATAACTTATTTACCCATTCTCCTATATTTAGACATTTGCATTGTTTCCAATATTTTGCAACAACAAACAATGATGTAATTAATAATCCTGTCCAAATGTATTTTTGTATTATTGGAAGTGTATCTTCTGGGTAAATTCCCAGAAGTAGAATTGCTGAGTTAAAAGGTAAATATATATGTAGTTTTCTTAGATATTGCCAAATTTTTCTCCAAAAAGTTTGCACCAGTTTGCACTCCTACTAACAGTGTAAGAGTGCCTATTTCTTTATAGAATGCGTTGTCACACCTTTTAGTTGTTATCAATCTGATATTATCCCAGCATAGTTTTAATTTGCACATCTCTAATTATGAATGAGACTAAACACCTTTTCTATTTTTAAAGGTCATTTTTATAACTAATTTGTGAATTGTATGCTTGTCTTCTCATTTGAATGGATTTTTAAAAATTGTTTTCCCCTCAATATTAAGAATTCTTTATATATTAGCATTATTAGTATTTTATTTATAGTTAGATCTATGATGCAAATATTTTTAAAAGTTTTCAGTTGTCATTGATTTTGTTGTAATTTAAAAAATTTTATTTTATTTTAAGATTTATTTCATTTTTTTTGACAGAGAGACAGAGGTAAGAGAGACAGAGAGAAGGGGGAGGGCCCAGAGCAGTCTCTATAGTTGTGTGTTATTAGTTTTCGATATGGTTTCATTCCACACAAGTGGGCAGGGCCCACTCAGGGCAGGAACCAGGTTGGGGGGGCCTCCCACATGGGAAGCCCACCTCAGTTCAGCATATGGGACCACATGGGCTAGGGCCAGGATGCTATCCTTAGTTCCCAGGGCTGAAAAGTGAGCGCTTAACCTGCTGAGCCGTCCCAGCTTCCCCAGAAAAATTTTAGTTTTATACAACCAGTTATCAGTTTTAAAAAATTGTCTCATAGTTAGTAAATCTTTTCTTATACCAAGGTTAAAGAGAAAATCACAACTGCACCTCTCCAATTATTTTTACATTTAGATTTCTGTTTAATTTGGAGTTTATGCTTATGTATTGTGTGAGGTAGAAATCTAACTTTAATTCATCCCAAATGGCTAGTCTGCTTTCCCAGAACCATTTATTAAAATTACAGTGATTTTTCTAGTAATTTGTGATGCCACCATTATCGTATACCGTACTAAATTTCCATGTGCACTTGAGTCTCTAACTAGGTTTTCTGATCTATTTTTTATACCTGTCTATCTTTTCCTGCATCAATGCCACACCGTTTTAATTATGGAGCCTTCGCTGTATGGTTAAGTCTGATAGAGCCAGTCTTTCCTCACAGTCTTATCTTTTTTGTCTATTCTTGTCTCTTCCTGCGTGTTTGTTTTATCACATGATTTTTTTTTCATGTGGAACGCTTCATAAATTTTGGTGCCATCCTTGCACAGGGGCCATGATAATCTCTCATTATCATTTCAGTTTTAGTAAAAGTGCTGCTAAAGAGAGTATTTCAAGTGATTTTCAATATCAACTTGTCTGCCTCCATAAAAAATAAATAAATAAATAAAATTTTTTATAGAATGGTACAGCTGGAACCTATGTAATTTTTACCAAGATATGTCAGCCTAATAAATTTAACAATTAATTAAAAATAATAAAAAAGTAAATTAAAAAAAACTTATTCATGTTTTTATTTAGATTGTGTAAAATTTTACATTAATTTAGAGAGAACCAACAATTTGGGATATTGAGTCCCACTATTCAAAAATCAGAAGTGTCTTTCCATTTGTTCAAGTTTCCTTTTATAGCTTTTGGAAATGTTTTACTCATAGTGTTTGCATTTTTAAAATTTATTCTGAAGTATTACTCTGTGTTGTTAATGTAAATGAAGGTTTTCTTCCTATTATGTCTAACAAGTTATTATATGTATATATGAAAATATAATTTCTATATGTAATGTTTTTATCCTACTACCTTTAACTTATTTTATCATTTTAGTTAATGCCATTTCTTGACTTGAACCAGAAATAAATTTTACTGAGTTAAGCCTTTCAGATTTGGTTTACTTGTTATAGTAGTTAGCCAGTTCAGACTAATACACAGCTAACATAATTTTATTCCCATCTTAAAATAAAGAAACTGAGGTCAGAGATAGAAACAGATTTGCTCAAGGTCACAGAGAGAGCAATGAGCAAAACTGACTTTTTAATGGAGATCCTATGCTATTTATTAATCAGCACGTAATACTCTATTTCAAGGTTTGGGCTTCCCTGGATGTTACTATTAGTTTCCATTTGAAAAAGAGAGAAAGCAAGTTCATTCCTCACCTTCCTTTTCTTTGTTTACTGTGGCAGCCATGTTATTAATTGTAGGAACTGAGGGGGACTATCAGAGGGTGCTGGATGGGGAATTAGCACTGGAGTGGACCAGCAGGCCACATAGATACAGAGAGCTACATAAGCTTTTGCAGCTATACAATTCGTAAAAGCTCAGCTCTGCTCTACCTTTAAAATTCTTCCAAGTCTGCAACCAGTATGATTTTTTTTTAATGAAAATAGTTAACTGTCATGTCCCTTCCGTAAATTTACATGGGTCTCAGAAGGCCTTGATTTGGCCCCGCTTCACTCTCCAAGCTCAGCTCCACCGCACACTTTGCCTCACTGACAATCTAGCGCTCTAGACATGCAGTGCTTTATCCTTCTGCATCCCGTTCAGACAGCATCTCTTCCAGGACACCTTCCCTCATCTCCTGCCTCTGGTGCCCCTTCCATGCCTTCTGTAGCACCTTGGTCTAACTTTCATCCCAATGCATTTTTATCACTCAATTATTGCCTGTCTTTTAAACTCTTAAGGGAATAAACCATGCTATTTAATGTTAGATTCTGTATTCTGTTACCATGCCTCACATAGTAGACACTTAATATATGTTTGTTAACTGAGTGAATATTTGTTTTTACCTTTTTTGAACTCATGGTATACTCTTATCTCTTCTTACTATGTTTTCTTTTTCCCTGCATGGGAAATGGTTTTCCTATATGTCCTCAGGATTCTCACCATCATAAACTATGGGTTCTCATCAATGGTTCAAGCTCTTAGGAGAAACCTCTAATCAATGACATAACTTTCTTTTTTTAAGAAAATAGTCAACTGACATATTTTTTCTTTTCACTAACTTGCTTTTCCATATGGGAATGATTTTCAGTTGTTATTAAGATGAATTATCTCAGCCTTTTGTAAAATGCAAACCTGAAAATGTTCTTTGAAATTTGATCATGCTGTTTCTAAAAAGTATCACTTCCTGTCAAATGCCTGATCCAACTCTGGCAATCAATATTTTACAAATCTCAAATGTATTCCCTGGACCATTTTTCTTGAAGTTTGGCAGTGATAATAGCTGTTGTTTATTGAGTTTCCTCTGTATTAGACACTCTTCTGAGTATATTACATACAGTTGACTTTATGAAACATTTTACAAATGAAGAACCTGAGGCATATGGAGGTTAAGTAACTTGCCTAAGATCCCTTAGATACAGCCAGTAATAAAAAAAAAGCCGAGATTAGATTTTCAGGGGAACTAAATCCACAGTCCATATTCTAAAATTTCATAGAACACATTCTCTATCTATATTTTATCCTACCTCATCTGCTTGAATATGTAATGTTGTGTACCACATGTGTGTTTATTTATAAACTCTCAAATAAGATTCTAAGCTCTTTCTGCACAGCAAACGTCTTATCTCTTTAGTCTCCATAACATCTAATTTAGTGCTGGATACATGGTATGACCATTTTATAAACACATGCTCAATTGCCTAGAAAAATTTTAATTCTTACCCTGGTCTTAGGAAATTGTGTACAAGGAATTTTGACAAGTTAGGATTAAGCTTCACATTTTTAAAAATCTCTACATATGTTGATCCTAGAGATGAATTTATGTTTATGATTATAATAGATGGAAACTCAAGATAAGGAGGAGATTTCCATGACATTACCTACTTACTGTCTCCCTTTCCTATGAGGCTTCCAGATGGATGCAGTAGTGCTTTGATGGATACCAATGAAATTGGGTCCTTGTGACCTATTTGCTTTGTACCAACACTGATTAATATAGCATTCACCCTCTTTCATAGCTTCCTTTCCTGGGGTCCACGGCTGTCCTCTAAAGAAGGGGTAGGAAATTTTTTGTCACTATATGAAGGGGTAACTGAGTTTTTCTTTAACACAAGGATACCTGCTAACTCAGCTTGAATACTCCAACTCTCCAGTAATAATGAGTGCTTTCCCTAACTGCAATGCCTTTCTGTGAGTAGAAGGTTAAAATATTCATCCATGTCATAATGGGTGAGGTTTGGGAAGATAGTGATAGCAACCATAGACCTCAAGAAAATATTAATAGTAAATTTACATTACCAAAACCCTCTGTCCTTCATGCAAACTACCCCAGCAGACTATCAAACTTGCCTACATATGTCTGAATTTACTGAATTATGTTTAAAAATATATTTGTTCTCTCAACCCAATTTCAAACACAAGAAAGCAAAAGGAAAAATAATTCTATATGTTAAATTTCTAAATCCAAGGCTCTATAGTATAAGACCAAGTCTTTCTATAAGTTTTGTCACATTATCTTCTTTATTAATAAGTACTTTTAAAATAATCTTAGATTAACAATAAGGTATATGCAAGGTAGAACTATTAAAAATCAGAAATATCTTTTCAAATATCTACTAATTCATAATCTCTCCACTCAAAGATACTCACAGTTAATATTTTGATTTATTTCCTTTGTCTAGTAAATGGATTCATAGACTATAAGATGGAAACATTAGCTATTGATACACACACACACACTGTCAATATAACGAGAACAGTTACCATACATATGGTAATCAAGAAGGGGAAAGAAGAGTAAAAAGAAAATCACATTTTTCCTTTTCAGTATACTCACCCTTAACCATAATACACTTTACATACCTTTCAATAAATTTGTTTAGACCCTCAGAGAAGAAATGTTTTGTTTTTATTTTCAAATATGCTGAAATTGCAGCTTTAACCTCTTCATTGTCTGTAAATTTCTTCCCTCAAAGCTGGAACCAAAGTGGACTGTAGGGAGGGTGGTTTAACATTTGGAAGCCACAGTCATAAAGAGTAGCCAACACAACATCGATCCAATTGCACAGGCACGTTGTTGTGCAAAAGCAACAGCACTTTAATCCATTTTCCTCTTCTTTTCTCCTTCGCAGATTCTTTTAACAGTTTCAGGAAGTGGTATAAAACTCTGCAGTTATTGTAATACTCTTATCCTTGTAATTGATTATCAAGATACCCATTGTATCCCCCAAGAAACAAAACAAAACAAAACAAAAAACAGTAGGCATAATTTTTCCAGCTGATTGTTTCAGCTTGAACTTCTTAGCGGGTAGAGTGCCCTTTCCATACCACTGCATGGACTCCTGCTTTGACTCAGGTCATAATGATGAACACAAGTTTTATCTCCAGTTACAGTACAGTTTAAAACTCAATCTTTGTTGTCTCTGTGGAGGTACCCATCTTGCACTGACATTTGGCATCCTTAGATGTTGATGGAGAATATTCAAAATTGTAGGTGATATTTCACCCATTTCTGCAAAATCCTTTTTATTCAATCTGGCATCTCCTATTACAGGTTTTCAAAATTTTAGACAATGTCTGAGGAAATGGCCTAATGGGGCATCCCAGGCAGAGGTTGTCTTCAATCAATTCTCTGCCTTGAAAAGGCTATGCCACTTATAAACCATGGTTTCCCAGGACAACAATCCCAATACATTGCTAACATCTCTTTCCAAGTGGTTTGAAGTGCTTTTCCTTGTTTTTCTTTTCCTTTTTTTTTTAATTGTTAAATTTATTGGAGTGACATTGGTTGATAACAATCACTTAGTTTCCAAGTGTACTATGGAGATGCCTAAAAAAATTAGGAGTGGAATTGCCATACGACCCAGCAATCCCTCTTTTGGGTATCCATCCAAAAAACTTGAAAACCTTAATTTGCAAATATGTATGTACTCCAATGTTCATTGCAGCACTGTTCACGGTGGCCAAGTCGTGGAAACAACCAAGGTGTCCTTTGATAGATGACTAGATAAAGAAGTTGAGGTACATTTATACAATGGAATAGTACTCAGTGATAAGATGAAATACAGCCATTTGTGACAACATGGATAGACCTTGAAACCATCTTATTAAGCTTTTCTTTGTTTTTAAAGGAACTTAATGATGGCATGAAATTCAATTTTGTTCCATACTTGGGGTTTTCTTCACATTTGACGTGCTTCTTCAGCAATAGCTGAAAGAACACAGATGCATATAGGCTGAAATTTGGCACATATGCTATTAATAATAATGTCATACAATCAAATTGTGTGTACCAGTACTCCCACCTCTCAGATAACCCCCCCATTCTGCAAATTTAATGAGCTTTCTTCATATTTATGGGGTCCAGCAGAAGTAATGCCCCCTTTTTTTATGAGCTGATAATCTATACCAAATCTTTTATTACAAAATCATAAGCATGTAACAATATCACACTCAAGCTTAAAAAAGGGTATTATTTCTGCCAGAATGTGTGTATGTGTGTGTGTATAAACTCTTCAATGGCCTTTGAAAAAGTTTTATAATGTCTATTGTATAACTATATAGTTTTGTATTTAATGATCTAACATTGTTGGATTTTTTTTATGCTTTCACTTAGATGAACACCAGGTTGCTCTTCCAAATCTTATCGAAACAGGAGAGAAAAATATATCATAAACTGTGGAGATGAAGGTTAATTTTCTAAAGTAATGAAGCCACCTTCATATGCTCAATAAAATCCTGGAACTAAGTAATGATAAAAGAAATTGTTTTATTGGTAAAAGGCCTCAGAACTTAGATGCTTTTCTGAGATTTGTCAAAGTAGTTCAAGTCCAAGTGAGTCCTGTTTGTGTCTGAAACCCCTCACAACTATGCAAGGGCAGAAAAATGACAAGAGGACATCTTTATCAGATTTTCAGATACTTCATTTTATTAAGCCAAGCTGTAAATATCATGAATAAACCTCACATGCAGTATTCTGGCAGCCTGTGTGGGTTATCAAGTGGTGGAAGGACAGAAGAAAAGAAAACTGGAGACCATATCAAGGTCTGTTTTCTGAACCTTTAACTTGGTGCAATGATATTTCCTTTACTTAGGCAAGTAATTTACCTTAAAAAAATTTTTTATTGTTAAATTTATTAGGGTGACATTGGTTGATAACAGTTACATTGTGTCCAGGCATACAACTCTACATTACATTGTCTATGCATTGCATTATGTGCTCACCACCCAGAATCAGCTCTTTCCATCACCATATTACCTTTTTTGTTTTCTTACTTTGAGAAGTAAACACCTGCTTTGAGATACATTTACACAGAGAGAAATGGTGACCAATTTGTTGGCCAAAGTTCAGAGACTCAAAGGAATTAGACTACTTCTAATATAAATTATATTGGGAAATGTAGCAAGAGAAGAGAAAAACTTCACTTTAGTATTCTGTGCAATGGAACATATAAGGCTTTCATAACATGAAAATGCAAATTAAAATAGTATATGCTATTTTATACCAATCATAATGAAAAGAATTATCTACTGAGTATGGACAAGAATGTGGAGAAATGGAAGCTCACACAGTGGTGGGGAAGCACAGAGCAGTCAGGCAACATCTTGAAAAGCTAAAGGTGAATGTGCACTCCCATGGAGTTTGGAGAAAGTCAGATAAATCAAGGTGTTTTTGTTGTTGTTGTTGTTGTTGTTAACATAATGGGAAATAAATGATGATAAAATGTTAAGGTCAAATGTCCTGCAACCTTTCTAAGGCTCAGGAAAGAGAGATTCTGGAGCACTGGTTCCCAAGGGCAGGACAGTGGGAGTGTCTAGCTCAGACAAAGGTAATAAAAATGTGGAGATTAAAAAAAAAAGTGTAACCAACAAAAAGCCAGTTTGCTATTTTATCATCACCTTATGCCAGTATTTCTAAACAATATTCCTCATTGCAAAAAAAAAAAAAGTCTTGTTTGTCTAGTTGTTGTGGTTATTGCACATTTTTAAATTAACTTTAGTTATCTCTTAATTATCACTGCTGTGCTCACTCCAGCACGTATACTAAAATCACCATTGCTTTCTACATGAAAGTGAATTCAGAGAATTTTTGGTTATAGTCAATCCCTGATATTCCTGGACTCAGCTACATAATATTTCAGGGGTAATGGGATTAAAGAAAGGTTTTCTAGAACAGGGTAGAATAACCAAATTGGTAAAAAAAAAAAAAAATGGGAAAGGAGTTGGTGGAAAGGGAGAGATTGAACAGAAGGGGAGCTATACAGGTCTGTCTGGAAAGTGTCCAGCCATGTAATATAAAAAGTAGAGGCATTCATTGAAGAAGATACAAGAAATATTGTACATAGGACAATGACACCTCAGTCCTCTACTCAGTTATGATCTTCAGGAAATTTGGTTTATTGTTAGCAGTTTGAAACAATCGTTAGCAACTGCAACATGATGTTCCTTCTGCTCTGGCAGCAGAAGCCGCAGAACAAATTTTGTCACGACGCGTTTCGTGCCAAGATCCTGTGTCAAAATCTCAGAAATGGTAGTTTTTGGAATTCAAGGATCTGCTTTGAGTTCTGGCACTGTCAATCACCAATATTTGTTGATTGCAGCTCATACACGTTCTACATTTTCAGGTCTTCTGCTTGCTGTAGGTCTTGTAGAACGTGGCTCAATTTAAACAGATTCTTGACCATCTTCTTTTTTTTTTTTTTTTTT
>PVKE010048414.1:0-11591 GCA_004027555.1 Craseonycteris thonglongyai | reverse complement strand
TTATCTTTTTGTCTTCAGTGCATATTTATTTCTATTTTACTTTTTGACAGATAGAGAGAGAGACAGATAGAGAACCAAACTGTGGGAACTCCCCAGTTCAGCACGTGGGTCCTGCCTGGGCCGGAGCCGGGATTCGATCCTCGGTCCTCATGGCCTCAAAGCGAGCGCTCAACCCGCTGAGCCGTCCCGGCTTTCCCCTACTACCTGCATTTTAAAGCTTAATCACAATACTTCTCTAGGTAGTAGGTACACAGATGAAATGGGGTCTAATTTCCATAAAGATCAATTTCTCTTTTCTGAGCTATGAAGCCAATTTGGAAGCGTTTAGCAAAATCGTTTTTCAAGTGAATTAAAGTATTGAACTTGTTTACAGTTCATCCAAGATGAAGGTGAGGTGTTATTTTAATTCTCCCAGATGCTAGCTTCCTCCCCTCCACCATCAATCGAGGACAAAACTACCAAGGATTAGTTTCACCCTCCTGTTGCCCTTGTTTCTGGCACCAGGGATCCCCAACATGCACTGATGTTGTATTTTTAACATGTTGAAATTTGTCAATTCAGATGTGTTGTACACATCTTCTCTTCCTAGTTCATCTGCCCGCTACCCAGAAACAAGCAGTCAAGAGGTTCAGACAGACATGTTTGACATTTTAATATTTTCTTTCCAGAAGGTGAAAAGTAGGCACAACCATCTCTCTGGCATTTTCTCAGTCTGCCCTGACTTTAGCCCTTGATGGATTCAGCGTGAACACAATGACTGAGACATTCAAAGAGGAGCAGCCATAATGCTGGAGAGGCTCAGAAACCCTTGCTAGTTACAAAATAACACCCTTGCTAGTTACCTGTCAGGATGTAACTTGGAGCATTTATTAAAATTGTGTGTAGTGTACATGTGTGTAGTGTACATGTGTGTAATTTTTTTTTTTTTTAGATTTATTTTATTGTTTGACAGAAAGAGAGAGACAGAGAGAAGGGGGTGGGCCTAGAGACTGCTCTAGGGTGGGAACTGGACAATGGGCCTCCCACATGGGAAGCACACCCCAGTTCAGCATATGGGTCTGTATGGGCTGGGGCCATGATGCAATCCTTGGATCCCGCGGCCAGCTGCAAGATGAGCACTTAACCCACTGAGCAATGCCAGCATCCCTATAACTGTTTTTATTGAGGGTAGCCACCTTTCTGTTTATAAATGAAGCTTCAGCAGAAGCAAGTGAATCCAAAGCTAGGTACAACTGGGCTGAGCAAGACCTTCATTCAAAGACTTATCCTAAGAGAGGTCTAATTATTTAGGTATTGGGGTCAACCTTGGGTAAAGGATTCCATTTACTTCTTCTGGGATCTTTTCTACCCCCACTTCCATTAGCTGTACACCTTTACTCTATAGCTTCATGAATCATCTTGACTCTCCAATCCTCTAAATTAGCTTGCAGACAGAATAAAAAATTAAGTTATAATAGTTACAAATTCATTTATAAAATCTAAAGCAGTGTCTCCAACAGTATGAGGGCAGGCTGATAAATTTTGCCTCCACTGTAATATTTTTGTTATATTAGATGTACCTGGACATAGCCGGTTCTGTGTAGTCACATGGTATCTTCCCTCCATCATTCTTGACCTTGCACACACAGATGCTTACATTTTTCACCCCATGCACATCGAAATGGAAGAGTGTTCAGACCAGAAAACAGTCAACATAACCTTCCCAGCTGAGGGCTGAGTTAGAATTTTTCTGGCTGAGGTGATCTCTTGTGGTGGTATTCTGTGGACTGCCTTTTGTTCTCAGGGTCACAATGATAAACCCAAGTTTCATCACCTGTAATGATTTGTCCTTAAGAAGTCCTCACCTTCTTTTTCCAAACGTTCCAGGAATTCCTGAGAAATGCGAATTCTTTCAACTTTCATGTCATTAGACAGCATGAATGGTTACCCGCCTGGCACACACTTGGTGGGATCCAAGAATACTAATAATGTACCCTAATCTCCTTAGGAATTCCTAATTTACCAGCAATTTCTTTTTATTTGATGCAACGATTTCCATGGATTAGCTCTTCAACATGATCTCGATAAAGCTGGTCACTTGCAGTCACAGGCCTTCCTCTTCGTGGTCTGTCACTCAAATCTGCTTGCCCCTCTTTTTCATCTTTGAACCACCCTACCCAGCATCTTACTAAACTCAGATCAACACACTCATCACCATAAATGGCTTGCCTTCACCTGTGAATGTCAATTGGAGGAACTTTTTCCACTGTTAATAATTCAATAACAGCATGTTGTTTGAACCAAATATTTGAACACTCTTGCATTTCGATGTGCACTGGGTGAAAAATGTCAACCTCTGTGTGTGCAGGCCAAGAATGATGAAGGCGGGGGAACTGGGATGGCTCAGTGGGTTAAGCTCTCTCTTTGCAGCCCCAGGGACCGAGGTCGAATCCAGGCCCTAGCCTGTGTAGATCCATATGCTGAACGGGTGTGACTTCCATGTGGGAGGCCCCCAGTTTGGTTCTCACCCCCTGGTCTGACCCCTGGCTTGAGGGGGCGTGCCTCCCATGCGGGAGGCCCCCAGCCCAGTTCCAGCACTACGTGCCCCCTGCCCATCTGTGTGGAACAAAACCATGTGGAAATCTGATGCTGTCAACTATGGAGACTGCTCTGGGCCCTCCCCCTTCTCTCTGCCCCTTTCTCTCTCTGTCTCTGTCAAAAAAAAAAAAAAGAAAGAAAAGAAAGAAAGAAAAGAATGATGAAGGCGAGATACCATGTGATTACACAGAACTGGTTATTTCCAGATGTGTCTAATGTAACAAAAAATATTACAATGGAGGCAAAATTTATAGCTTGCCCTTGTATGAACAATGTAAAAGTTTTCAACTAGATGCTCCAAGGAACACTTAGATTTGGACAACCCTGCATATGACATCACCCTCTGGAATAGTTCCAATATAGACTCACACATGAAAAGCCCTGAGAAGTCCTGTATTGAAAGTATCTATTTAAGATTGATTGATTGATTCATTCATTCATTCATTCATTTATTTTCAAATATTTATTGAGTTTCTATAGTGTGCCAGGCATTCTTCTAAGCACCAGAGCTATGGCAATGAATAGGATAGGTAAGGTTTTTCATTGTAATTGGGGGAGCAATTCACACACAAGTCAAACTGTTGAAGATTGTTATGAAAAGTGATGTGGGTTATCGATTTGAAATGGCATGGTCAGGGAAGACCCTCTCTGTGGATGTGACATTTAAACCGAGACCTGAATGACCAGAAAAAGCCAGCTCTATGCAGATCTGGGAGGAGCATTCTTGGCAGAGGAACTGGACAATGCCAGGGTGCTCGGCTGGGGGGAGCTTTTTGCATGTTTGGGGTCGGAAGGGTGGAAGGCAGGTGCACCTGGACTAGAGAGAACAAGGTGAGAGCTGAGGGGTAGGAAGGGGCCTGATCCTTCAGAACCAGGTTGTCCTCAGCAAGGTATTTACCCAGAATTCCCTGACCTTATTTGACCCCCCGTTATAACAATATCTATGAATATCCCGTAGAACGAGCTTGCTATGGATCACAGTTTGCAACACCGGCCTAAAGCGGTACCCCTCTCTGAACGTCCTCCTCCTTTTGGGGGAATTTGTGTTCTAACAGGGGTTTTATTCTAACAGAGCTTTTAGAATAAAGCTCTAGAGTTGCAGACTGCAGTGAGCAAATGGGAGAGTACTTTTTTCTTTACTCTTTTGATTTTTATTTTAATGCTAAAGCTTGCCCTGGTGGTCAAAAGTTACTTTAAAAGTGTATAAAAGGCTATTTAAGTAAATTTTTGGGTAGGTGAGTTTTAAATATTTTTATGTCAATGCTTACTGAATTGCATCCTAACAAGTTTTGAAATCAGTACGAATGAATGACAGAAAGAAAGAAGAGAGGAACAAACCAATTAGGAGTCTTCTGTCTGTGGAAAATAGCTAGGGGCACCGGAGAGTTTCCAGCTATTCCCATAGCATTAAAGAGAAAGGCTGGTCACGTCTTATCCTCCCTGAGGGGTGAAGAGTGAGTGGGCATGAGCCCCGTAAAGGGAATCAGAAATCAGGAAGAGTCTCAAGACTAGCTGAAGAATGTGGCCCACTGAGAAATCACTGAGTAATAGTATAGAATGTTCTGGCCTCTGGAGAGCCTGTTAGGACCTGGACATGTTTGCTATCAGCCTGCGGGGATTTTAGGTAAACTTCTTGGAATTTCATTTTGATGCCAAAGCAGTAGAAGTAACAATGGGAGGGTAAGAAATTGGGGGAGAGGATTATTTCAGAGTCTAGAGAAGTTAACAAGAAGTAGTTTTACTACGAGGAGGAACTCAGCTTCCACAGCAAATCAATAATATTAAGAAAAAAAAAAAAAAAAGAGACAGAATGCCAGGATAGCTCAGCAGTTGAGTGCCTGCCTCACAATCCTGAGGTCCAGGGTTCAATTCTGGCCCCACCCTGTGCAAACCCATATGCTGAACTGCAGTGCAACTGTAACTGCCAATGACTCAGTGGTGAAGGTTCTGGACTCCCATGCGGGAGGTCCCTTGTTCGATTCCTGCCCCGCACGGCCCCACATCCACCTGTGTGGATGAAACCATGTCACAACTAATGATGTACAACTGTGGAGACTGCTCTAGGCCCTCCATCTTCTCTCCCTCCCTTCCTCTCTCTCTCTTTCACACACACACACACACACACACACACACACACACACACACACACACACACACACACACACACACACACACCCCTCTCTCAAACAATAAAACAAATCTTTAAAAAAGACATAGAAGTCTGCAGAGCTCCCTATGGCCAAAGTTGGAACAATTTGAGCAACAAAATAAATGATGGAGTATTGGGTTATAACCCAAAGTATAAAAGAAATCCCTTTTTAATGTCAAAATCATATCAGCAATTGTTTATATTATCTTCTAAGAGTTTTTTAGGTTTGTGTTTTCCATTTAAGCCTTTAATCAAATTTTAATGGGTTCGTGTGTACTATTTGAGGTAGAGATCCAATTTAATCTTTTTACTCATGGATAACCAGTTGTTCCAGACTCATATATTGAATAGTCCTTTTCCCCACTAATATTCATCACCCACTGTTACAAATAGGTCTCTGTGTAGGTGTGGGTCTGTGTTTCAATTCCAATTCATTCGTCTAATTGTCTTCCTCTGCCCCAGTATTCCAGAACATTAATTCACAGAGTTTAATACTATGACTTGATATTAAGTAGAATAACCCAGTTTGTTTTTTTAACTGAGAGTATTTTGTCTGTATTTGGCACTTGATTTTCCAAGTAAATGTTAGAAATAGCTAACCCATTTCCAAGAAACACTCTGTTGAGTTTTTTTTGGAATTGCACTGAATTCATAATTCAATTTGTAAAAAATTGACATTTTTATTATATTGAATTGCTTTAGCCAAGAACATGGTGTATCTCTCCACGTATTTGATCTTCTCTAATATATTTCTATAGAGTTTTATGTATTTTCTTGAAGAACTTGAACATTTTTTGTTAGTTTTATTCTTAAGAACTTTATATTTTTGTCATTATTACAAATTGCTTCTTTTTATTCTTTTAATTTTTCCATCAGATAGTTGATGGTATACAAAAAAGCAATTGATTTTATATAAAGAAAAGATGAAATACAGCCATTTGTGACAACATGGATGGACCTTGAGATCATCATATTAAGTGAGATAAGTCAGACTGAAAGAATCAAGAAACATATGACCTCACTTATAGGTGAAATATAAAACTGAAAGTAACAAAGACACAATGACTCATGACACAGTCAATAGTTTAGTGGTTACCTGAGGGTAAAGGGGAAGTGGGGTAGGGGAGTAGGGAGGAGACATTAAGTAGATGGTGATAGAAAGAGAACTGACTCTGGGTGGTGAGCACATAATGCAATACATAGACGATGTAATGTAGAATTGCACACCTGGAACCTATGTAATTGTTACCAACCAATGTCACCCCAATAAATTTTACAATTAAAAAAAAAGTGTATACAGCAATTGTACTGAACTGTTATTAATTCAGATGTTTATTTGTAAATGATTTTTGGTTTTCTATATAGATAATCACATCACCTACAAATAGTGACAGTTTAACTTCTTCCTTTCTAATGGTCATAGCTTTTGTTTATATTTTTTCACTGACATCAACTGGTTAGTACTTCCAGTATAATGTTGGGTAGAACTGGTAGTAATGGGCATTCTTATCTTGTTGTAGATGTTAATAAGCATTATTGCCAAGTATGCTATTTTCTATATGCTTTATCAGGTTAAGGAAGTTTCCATTTATACCAAATTTACAAATATTTTTTAAAGCCCAGAATGAATGTTGCATTTTATTAAACACCCTTTTTGAATCTATTTAGACAATTATGTAGTTATTTTCCCTTGAATCCATTAGTGTATTATACATTGCTGGATTTGGTTTCCTAATATTTTGTCTAAGATTTTTCTGTCTGTGTGAATGGGTGACATTAGCTTGTAATTTTCCTGTCTTAATACTATTCATGTCTGATTTTAGTATCAATGTTATACTAGTTTCATAAAAGTAGTTGAAGAATGTCCATTCTTTATTGTCTGCAAGTGTTTGTATAAGATTGGAATGATGGGGTCCTTGAATGTTTGCTAGAACTTGCTAAGGCCATCATCACCTCTCACGCCCCATCTCACATCCTTTTGATACCCCCTTCAGTCCAGCAATTGCAGTGACAACAACTTCCTGCAGGTGTAACCTGTGGGCACCTGCCCTCAGCTGCCTCGCCTCGCTGCTGTCTCACTTTCTGTCCTAGGGCTTCCCCACTACACCCAAGGCCTGGACTCAGGCTCTGCTTTCTGGAGGACCCAGACTATGACATTTCCCTGTGATTAAGCTGTCTGAGCTGCTGTTTCCTTTGTAGGAACATTTGAAACTGCCAATTCAATAAAAAAACAAAAAACAAACAAAAAAAACTACTCACATTTTTATTTCTTCCTAATCAGTTTGGGTAAATTGTGTTTTTCTGAGAATTTATGTATTTCTTCTAAAGCTTCAGGTGTATTGGTATAGAGTTGTTTGTAATATTTTCTTAATTATTTAATTTCCACAGCATCTCTAGTTAGACTCCCCTTTAATTGTTAATATTGTTTCTTTGTACTTTCTTTTTGTCTTGATTAATCTTGTGATAGGTTTGTCTATATTATTAATTGTTTCAAAGAACCAACTTTTTGGCTTTGTTAATTTTTCTCTAATATATATCCTTTTTTCAACTTAATTTCTATTGTTTATTTATTTATTTAAAAAATAATTTTGGGGGGACTATTTTGCTCTATTGCAACTTCTTAAACAAGATGCTTAAGCACTTAATTCTGAATTTAATTTTTTTTGTAATGTAAGCATTTGAAACTCTAACACATGGACTCTGAAGCCAGACTGTGTGAGTCCAAGTTCTTGCCCTGCTATTTGTTAGCTGTGGGGCTTCAGTTCACTTCTCTATGCCTCAGTTTCCTCATTTACATGTGCTTCAAGGGCTGTTAGAGGAATTAAATTAGTAAAATATATAGAGCACATAAAAAATGGCTGCTACCTAGTAGATGCTAAGTAAATGTTAGAATTATATTTTTCCTCTAAGTACTATTTTAGCTATATTTCAAAATTTGGATACATAACATTGTTATTGCTGTCTTAGTATCTTCTCTTTTCCACTATAATTTGTTCTTCAGGAGTATGCTTTATAATTTCTGGTTGTAGAGGTTCTTTCCTGAACTTTTGTTACTGATTACTGTGGTGCTCATCAATATTTCCAGTTCTTTCTTCTTGGATCTGCAGGAGGATCACATTTTACTAGCCCCTGAAGTTGGTCACAGCCAAGTGACTGGCTTTGGTTAATGAAATGTGAGCGGAGGCATTGAGGAAAGCAGTATGAAAATTCTCCGTGTTCCTCCCCCCGCCCCGCCCCTCTGTCCGCAGGGATTGGGAAGGCACATGCTGAGATGCAGGTGCCACAAAATCAGAGCAGTCTGAAACACAAGCCCTACGTAGCAGGGCAGCTACCCTGGACAGCTACCCAGCAGGGCTGTCCGTACCTTGAACGAAAAGTAAACGTCACTGTGTCAAGCTACTCAAGTTTTGATATTGTAACCACAGCTCAATCTAGCCTATTCTCTGGGATTATTTCCATTTTAGTTGAATTATGGTCAAAGAATACAACTGCTTTAAAAGCAGTCTTTTAAAGTTCTTGGGACTAACTTTATGGCCTTACCATGTGGCCAATTTCCATAAACATTGCTTGAAAAAATTTATTCTCTAATTGTTGTGTGCAATGTTCCTTCAATGAATATTAGATCATACTTGCTGTTTTCTCTATCCTCACTGATTTTTTGTTGCCTTAACCCATCAGTTCCTGAGAGAGAGAGATGTTGAAATCTCTCACTATGATAGTGGGTTTACCATCTTCTTATCATCCTATCATTTTGTTTTATCTTTTTGGAGCTATGTTATAATGTCATGCAAATGTATTTATTTTAGCTTCCTGATTGACGCTTAACAGCACATACTTATCTTTGTCTTTTACTGGAACCTTTATTTAATTACAGTTTATTGTGGACTATTTTGATTTATAGCTACTACCTTATTAAGTGTTTTTTTGTGACTTTTGTATACATTTCTTTAAATATACTCTTCTTAGTTTGAAGTTATTAACACTCTATATCTATTTTTGATGGTTGTCTTAGCTATTTTCATATTCATTCTTACTTTAATGAAATTAGACATTAGTCAATTTTTGCATCTTCCTCCTGATCAATATAAAGATCTTAGAACACTTTAACCCTAATTACCCCTGCCCAACATAGATGCATTTCTTTCCTTTTTTTAAACCTGTGGATGATTTTATTTATTTTTTATTGTTAAATGTATTGGGGTGACATTGATTAGTAAAAACTACATAGGTTCTAGGTGTACAATTCTACATTATATCATCTATATGTTGCATTATGTGTTCACCATTTGGAGTCAGTTCTCTTTCCATCACCATATATTTGACCCTCCCTCCTTCTTCAACCCTCCCCCCTTACCTTCAGGTAATCATTAAATTATTGACTGTGTGCATGAGTTTTTGTTTTTTTGTTGCTTTCAGTTTTATATCCCACATATGAGTGAAACCATATGGTTCTTGGTTTTTCTCTGTCTGGCTTATTTCACTTAGCGTGCTTATCTCAGGGTATATCTGTGTTGTTGCAAATGGCTGTATTTCATCTTTTCTTATTGCTGAGTAATATTCTATTGTGTAAATGCACCACAACTCCTTTGTCCAGTCATCTACCAAAGGACTCTGTTTGTTTCCATGACGTGGCCACCGTGAACAGTGCTGCAGTGAACATTGGGGCACATATATCTTTGCAGATTAAGGGTTTCAAATTCTTTGGGTAGATACCCAGAAAGGGGATTGCTGAGTCATATAACACTATTAATTTTTTTGGGAACCTCCATACTGTCTTCCATAGTGGTTGTATCAATTTACATTCCCACTAGCAGTTTATGAGGGCTCCTTTTTCTCCACAGCCTCTCCAGCACTTATTATTCCTTGTCTTGTTAGGTGCTTTTAGTTCTAGATTTCCTCCATCATACATAAATAAGACATTATTGTTACTATTTTAAACAGTTAGAATTCATTAGGATTTACCTACGTATTCACCAATCTCTTTATTCATCATTCCCCTTTGTATGTTAGGTGGTCAATCTAAGATCACTTACCTTCTGCTTGAAATAAATCTTTGAGTATTTCCTTTAGTGGTGATTTGTTGGTTTTAATGCTCTCAATTGTTACTGGAAAATATCTTTGTTTTGCTTATCTTATTGAAAGATAACAGACATAAAATCCTAAGCCCACAGTCATTTTTTTTCAGCACCTTGAAAATACTGCTATATCCCTCATTCTTCTGTTCCCCATTTCTATTGTTGAGAAGTCAGCTTTCCGTTTAATCACCACCATTCTTTTGTACGTAATCTTTCTCTATAGTAACTTTCACAGTCTTCTCTTTTTTCTCTTGTATTGATTTTCCTATAATATTCCTAAATGTGAGTTTCTTTTTTATTTATTTTCTTGGCATTCGCTGGGCTTCCAGCTGCTAAAGATTCATGTTTTCAACAGTTTAGGAAACATTTCAGCCATTGTCTCTGAATATTACCTCTTTCCTGTTCTTCTGTTTTATTCTGAACTCTAATTAAGCACAACTAAAATTCCTCTTTGATGACTCTTAATCTTTCACATTCTGTGTCTTTGTCTTTTTAGTCTACATTCTGGATAATTTCTTCCAATTTAATATTTTTTTTCCTCAGTCATGTCTAATCATCTATTTAATCTACCTACTGAGTTTTAATATTTGACACAATATTTTTTATCTCTAGAAAAATTTTTTTGTTCTCTTCCAAGTCTGATTAGTTATTTATAGTCTCTTATTCCCTACTCACTCTTTTGAGCTTCTCTTTTCTTTAAACCTATTAGCTTAGTTATATTCTGTGTCTAAAAATTTCAACATCTGAAGTCTTTGTGGGTCTGTTTTTGCTGATTCTTACTCAGTGTGCTTCATTTTCATGTGAATTCTGTGACTTTGACCATGAGTTGTGGCAAGTTTCTGCACTCTGGGATAAGATTGAATAAATCCTGCAGAGAGAATTTTACATTTGGTCCAGTCAGTTACCTGAGCAGAACCGATTTAAGATCGCTTTCCAGTTTCTCCTTGAGCTTTGTGGACCACACGGCATAGGAATTTGGATTGCAAACCCAGGTGAGTACTGGCTTGTAGTTGTGAATTCTGAGGGGACATTTATTATTTTTCTTACCATTCAGAATGACCCATGCTAGTTCCCTTGCTGTCCCCTTCTATGAGGAGGTTTATTTCTCATTTTCCTTACACAGAGAGTTCTGGGATGTACCCTTTGATGGTCCAGCTTTATGCAGGATAATCCCTCGGCCACATCTCCTGTCCGTATGCCCTGTGAAGCCATCAAAGTGAAAGGTCAAGGTTCCCAGGGTTCTGAAGACAATCTCAGGGTGAAGACCAGCTTTGGTCCTTGCTTACCAACTTGTGTTCCCACTTTCACGTCACTTTGAGTTCTGCGGATCCTTTCTTTTGTGCCAGCTTGGTGATACATTTAAGGTGAAGTGTTGTTTAATTCATATTGTTGTTAAAATTGTTATTTCAATTGGTAAGGTCATTCAGGCTATCTACTCCATTGTACTGTTAGAAATAAAACATTTTTTTCAAGGCTGGGGTTGAGAGGAAGGTAATGCAAATTTGATACATACACTTCTTTGTCAATTGTTCTGGTTCCAACACCATTTGTCCTCAAATGCCCTCTACTTAAAGGGTGTATGCTGTTTTAGAGAAAGAAACATGGCAATAAATCCTTAATTGCTGCAGATCAAATATCAATGGATAGCTTAATGCAGTAGATAACAACAAGTGATTGGAGGGGAGATTCTTATTAATCACAAAGCAAGAATTGTGTCTCCTTACATTCAAAGCTTTGATGAGGAAGTAAGCCAGCTGTAGGCACAAAATAAACCTCTCTATTGGTGGTGT
>PVKE010048413.1:0-11593 GCA_004027555.1 Craseonycteris thonglongyai | reverse complement strand
CTGGGAAAAGCCGGGACGGCTCAGCGGGTTGAGCGCTCGCTTTGAAGCCCTGAGGACCGAGGATCGAATCCCGGCTCCGGCCCAGGCAGGACCCACATGCTGAACTGGGGAGTTCCCACAGTTCGGTTCTCTAGCTGTCTCTGTCTCTATCTCTCTCTCTCTCTCTCTGTCAAAAGTAAAATAAAAATAAATATGCACTGAAGATAAAATAATTACTCTATAAATATAAAAAGATATTAAAAAAAAAAAAAAAAAAAAAAAAAAAAAAAAAAAAAAAAAAAAAAAGAAAATGGGCAAACTGTATTGAAATATCCATAAGAGAATGTGACAAGGGGAAGACCCTGTTAACCCAATGGTTAGTGATGGTGACATAATCAGTTCAATAGCAAGAAGGACCTTTATTAAGATCCCCAGTAGAATCCTTTAGTCCCTCTGGTTCACAGGACATATTTGGTTTGCTGGGAAGTTTACACACCGTGTTGCTGAATGTTATTCCCGTTGCCTATTTTTTGCAGAGAGCACTTTCTACCAAGATTTTTTTCCTAGTCTTTTAGACCATGCTTTCCTATACAAATAAAAGTAACGAGGGATTAAAACAGGCTTCTTTATTGGGCTCAAAAAGGAGATTTCACCATACCCTAGAAAAAGACTATGAAACCAGTAAATCCCACTGGAGCTAGAGATACTAAAGATAACAACTTCTATTGCATGAGCTCTTCTAGTGAAAAATATAACTGCAAAATAGAGAGAAATGTGTATTCTGAATCATTCAATATCAAACTTGCCATCCAGGGATTTCCTTTTTACCTAAACCTGGTCTTTAGAAACAAGAAATCTAATTCCACAATATAGGATATGATTTTAAAGTAGCTTTAAAAGATTATGTGAATGTATAATTCCAAAAATGGTGATGGGAAAATGTTCTGATGCCACTGGATTCCTCTTCACTCCATACTTCTGTCCAGGTCCACACATTTCCACTCTGAGATGCCCAGACCCCTGTCTTTTATAACACTTCCTTTTGTGCCCTCCTGGTTCTTCAATGTTCTATGGTCTTACGGGCGCCCTAAAGAGTGCTCAGGGTCCACCCTGCTCACACCTGCTGAACCCTCTTCTCATTCTTTTCCCCTCTTCCCAGGGTGCCATCTGCTTTTCACTCAGGCCCTTTTATCTAAAATCTCACTCCTGTGACTGACAGAAGAATATAGAACTGGTTGGCCTTGCCCTGCATTTTATAGCCTTTCTTCTACCTACTTGATCTGAAGAGGGCCTTTCTTCTTCACATGCCATCTTGTACGGGATTTCAAGCCAGCTATTGCCTCTCAGCATCTAGTTCTGATTCATACATTTTTACAGGCAGGGTTGATATTTGAATGCAGTGGACAACCCAAAATTTTCACACACACACCTTTTTTTTTTTAAGAAAAATTTTTTTAAGATTTATTTTATTGTTTTTGACAGAGAGAGAGACAGAAAGAAGGGAGAGGGCCCAGAGAGTCTCTATAGTTGTATGTCATCAGTTTTCGAAATAGTTTCATTCCACACTGGTGGGCAGGGGACTGTGCAGGGCAGGAACCAGACCAGGGGCCTCCTGCATAGGAGACACAACCCCACGAGGTGGGGGCTGAACTGGGGGCCTCCCACATGGGAAGCTCACCCCAGGAGAACAGAACTGGGGGCCACACCCCAGTTTAGTACATGGGTCCACACAGGCCGGGATCAGACTGGAGCTTTGGACCCCAGGGCTGCAAAGCAAGCGCTTAACCCACTGAGCCATCTTGGCTTCCCCAATTTTCACCTTTTGATATTGTTCTTAATAAATACCAGTACAAGGAAAGTGCACTTGCATGCACACAGGCATATACACACATGTACTACTTAGATTAGAAAAAACTAAATGGAAAACTAAAACACTAATGTAAGAGCACTTCACAACGTCAAAGTGCAATGCCAGTATGATTATTAGACTATCCTCGATCCTCTCCCTGAAGTAATAGCTAAGACAGCATAGCTGAGTAGTTAGGAGCTCTGCTTCTGGAACCACACTGTCTGGGTCAAATCTCAGCTCTGCTACCTGACCTAGTTTGGCAAGTTACCTAATTTCTCCAGGCCTCAGTTTTCTCATCTGTAAAGGGGCTTGTAAGGTTGTCATGTGTATTCAATGAGTTACTATTTGTGCAGACACAAAAGTGTGCTGACAGATCCCCTTCGAGGGAGAACTTGCTGCCAGGGGCAGGAGGCTGGTCAGCAAACAAGCTCCAGCTCTGGGCAGCTCCAGTCTGTCTCGGCTGCAGAAGGCTGCCTTGCCGGACCAAGGCCATGCCCTCCCTGGGCGAGCTCATGTTTAGTGACTGAGCAAGGTGGGGTGTAAAGGCAGGCCATTCCCCTCTGATGCAGCCCTCACCTCAAGTTGCCTGGCAGGTTGGTTGAGGTGTTGTTGAACCTGCATTGCAGTTTGACTTCTTTCTCCCTGCTTTGTCACCCTTCTCTCCAAGGGTGTTAATCCCTAATAAACATCTCACACCCCAAACTCTGTCCCAACTACTGCTTTCAGAGAACTTAACCTGCAAAGGTGTTTGTCAAGTGTTCAGAAAAGCACCTGGAGCATAGTGAACACTACGTAAGTGCTTGTTAAATAAAATTAAAGAAGTAATCTGGAAAGGCGGCACCTTCACTGCTCATCCCTCTTAAAAATGTTACAGTTAATATTCAATGTCAGGTTACTTTCAAGCAAGCTTGTCCAACCCACAGCCCGCAGGCTGCACGAGGCCCAGGACAACATTGAATGTGGCCCAACACAAATTCATAAACTTTAAAACATTATGTAATTTTTTTTTTTTTTGGCAATTTTTTTTTTAGCTCATCAGCTATCTCTAGTGTTAGTGTGGCCCAATACAATTATTCTTCTTCCAATGTGGCCCAAGGAAGCCAAAAGATTACATATCCCTGCTTTAAAGAGTCTGAGAGTCTACTAATCAGGATAAGGAAACAATAATACTGCTAAAATAGCTATTACATTTCTGTGCTTATACTTTGAAATTTTTCCCCCCACTACTATCTTTACTGTACTCGATCTTACCAATTCAAATTTTTTATCGCTTACAAGGGTATTTTCTAACATTTTAAATTTGGGTTCAGTTGGGTTAGACAACTTTGGCTAATGTCTAACATAAACTTATATATAAGCCACATGGCACCTAGAATTCAGACTTCTCAGTGGTGGGATGAACACCTCAGTGCAGAATCTTCACATGTCAACCAAGGAAGACTGACTGGTTTTAGGCTGTGTCACAGGAGGAAAATAAGTGGACTCTGGCCTGAGGACACTGGAGTCTTCAACAACTCTAGAGTGCTCAGTAGTTCTTCATTTGCAGATCTGTGGCTGTGTATTACTCATCCAGCCATTCATTCACTCATTCATTCAACCATAAACCTTTATGCCCACTTCTCACAGCCATGAAGAAGACAGACAAGATGCTGCTCTCAAGGTTCTTACCCTCCGGTGTGGAAAGGCCACCTCAGATAAGAAACAAGACAATGAAGGTGAAGGCAAATGCTGTGGAGAAGATGAGTACAGAGTAAAGAGCCATGGCTAGGCCTCTCTTGGGAGGTGACATTTGAGTTAAGAATTTAATGAGAGAAACTAGAAATGTGCCTAGGGAAGCACATTCCAGGCAGGAGGAATAGCAAACAAAAAGACTGCGAGCAATGAGTGTGCTTAGCTGTTGGAAGAACACCAGGGGGCCAGTTTGGGCTGAAGAGTAGTAAGCCAGGGAGACTGTGGACCCCCCAGGTGACGTTGGAAAGCTAGGGCCAGGTCCTGTAGGAACTTAAAAGCCACAGAAAGGAGCTAGGGTTTCATTGTAAATACCATGAGAATCCACCAAATGATTTTAAGAAGGGTTGACATTACACAATTTATGTTTTGTTTTGTTTTTAAGATTACTTTTATTGTTTGACAGAGACAGAGAGAAAAAAAGGGCCCAGAGCAGTCTCCATACTTGTATGTCATCTGTTTCAACATAGTTTCAACACAGTTTCAACATAGTTTCATTCCACAGGTGGACGTGGGGCCACACAGTGTAGGAACTGAACTGGGGCCTCCCACATGGGAAGCACACCCCAGTTCAGCACACGGGTCCACACAGGCCAGGCCGGGACTCAATCCTGGAACCCCACAGCTGCACGGCAAGCACTCAACCTGCTGAGCCATCCCAGCATCCCCCCACAATTTATGTTTTTAAAAGATCACACTGACTAAACATAAGCTCAACATTGAAGAACGGAACTGAATACACTTTACTAAAAGATGTGGGTACTCAGATTCCTGGGGGGTAAAATTGTGTAAAGAATTCTAAGGGCTTTTGGGTGAACCTGTGGCTCTCTTACGAGATGCTATCAGGGCACCGAGAATGACAACATTGTACATTGATTGAAATCATCACTAACCCTGAAAAACACTCATCCTGCCCATACTATGAAATTCAACCCATCCTCTCTCTTCACAAAGCTTATTCCTTCTTAATTCTATTTAAAACTTATCATCTGGCATTGGGTAATCAGTATATATCATCTAGAACCAATTCTTAATTGTAACTTCTCTAGAATAATCGTTTGCTACATCATTGTTGCTTGACATGGGACGATGCTCATTTTTCAGCCTGTCCTGGCTGTGGCACAGTCTGTCAATGATGACTAAAGAGGAAAGGGTGAGTACCGGCCTCCTGAAAGACAGGCACTCCTGCCTTCCGAAGAAGGACCACATACAAATGAGATGTATTTGTTGTTTGTTTTAATTTTCTCTTTCTGGCTGAGAACTACCTCACCAAAGACAAGCTGTGGAGGAAATCTGACCAGGAGGTGAACCCAGAGCTAATGGGAGGAGTAGGAAGGAGTCTGAATGGGGCAGGAATGGAGTGGGCCAACCTGCTCAGGGAAGGAGCTGGGATTACCAGGGAAACAGGCTATTTGGTATCATTAAATGCCATCTGACTGATGTGTAAGGTGAACAGAACAGGCTAGGAATCCAGTTATATATGGGAAGATTCCAGATCAGTGTCAAGGAGAGCATCTGTTAGCAGAGAAAGCATCAAAGGATAGATACTTAATGGTTGTGTCTCTGCTTCAGTCATCTAAAAAAAAAAGTTTCCTCTCTTCTCTTGATGGAGTTTCCTCTAACATTAAATTGATGAGATTTTTAAAAAAAATTATATACACACACACACACACACACAGCACAGCACAGACAGCCACTCTGTTTCCTCTTCCCAAGTTACTTTTGTTTATTCCTGGCAATTAAAATGAAGACTGCCTTTTAAGAAAAGCTGGGGGAAACCAGGATGGCTCAGTTGGTTAAGCGCTCACTTTGTAGCTCTGGGGATTTAGGATCGAATCCCAGCCCCAGCGTAAGCCCCAGCACGTGTAAACCAATATGCTGAGCTGGGGAGTGCCCCCAGTTCGGTTCTCACCAGGGTGAGACCCTGGCCCAGTTCCTGCCCCGTGCAGCCCCACACCCACCTGTGGAATGAAACTATGTGGAAAAACCAATGATGTGCAACTATGGAGACTGTTCTGG
Source organism: Craseonycteris thonglongyai (assembly GCA_004027555.1). Taxonomy (NCBI): domain Eukaryota; kingdom Metazoa; phylum Chordata; class Mammalia; order Chiroptera; family Craseonycteridae; genus Craseonycteris; species Craseonycteris thonglongyai. Next base: position 6,018 of record PVKE010048413.1, on the reverse strand, counting down.
GCCCTCCCCCTTCTCTCTGTCTCTGTATCTCTCTCTCTCTCTCTCTCTCTCTCTCTGTCAAAAACAATAATCAATCAATCAATCAATCTAAAAACTATTCTCTGCCAACATAACAATAACTTTTTCTTTTTAAAAAAAGAAAAAAAAATTGAAAATCTCCCTCCCACTCCATTCCACCCTTCCTTCACTCATACATACATGCATGCATGAATGAACACCAGGGCAATCTTGAAAAGTCATGCCCAGACCAAATCCTCCTGAATTTATAGAATTTCAACTAATGTGTAGGTTTGGGAGCAGCATTGAGCCAACAAAGGCCAAAGATGTGAATGAATGAAATGTAATGACCAATCATTGTAGACTGCCAACTTAAATATCTGCAATTTAAAATATTTCTTCAACTCTTGACTCGATCTTTCTCTATATGATAAATTAATCATTTGAACAATTTAGGCGTAAAGTCAACACACACCAGATGAACAATTTAGATAGAAAATGTGTTACCTGATTGGCAGTGGAATGGAACCAGCCTCTGAATTCAAAACATTTCATTTTTATTTTCTGGGCTATGTTGCCATGTTGGTGGGGAAGCTCTTAGATCCATTCTGAATATTGTCAGATGGAAGAGGCAGTATGCAGGGGAGGAATCTATAATACCAGGAGAATTGAGATATCCTTAAGAAATACATATTGAAAAGGAGAGCAAGTATTTTAAATATGAGTGTGTATGATTATTTGTTTTTTTAAGATTTATTGTTTTTGACAGAGAGAGAGACAAAGACAGAGAGAGAAGGGGGAGGGCCCAGAGCAGTCTCCATAGTTGTATGTCGTCGGTTCTTGACATAGTTTCATTCTACACAGGTGAGCGGGGAACATCACAGGACAGGAACCAGGCCAGGGGACACCCACATGGGAAGCTCACCCCGGCGAGAACTGAACTGGGCCACACCCCAATTCAGCATATGGGTCCGTAAGGGCCAGGGTTGGGATTTGATCCTTGGACCCCGGGGCTGCAAAGCAAGCACTTAACCCACTGAGCCATCCTGGCTTCCCCTGATCAGTTTGTTTGTTTTAAGAATGTGAAAAAGGATCATAATGGCAACTTAAATGGAGCCCAGCCCAATAAATAGTTGTCACATAAGTAAGTGAAGTGTTTTCTCTGGATCTCTTGATGCCGAGCTTAAGCTCCCAGGTCTGTCCTGGCTTGTGGTCTGTTCAGAAGCTATGCAGTGCTAATCCCTACTTTGTGCAGTTCACCTTTTCAAAGGTCAAGAAATCTGTGTCACCTACACATGGCTCCTCTCAAAATCAAATGACCACCTGGCAGCGAACTTTCTGAGTTTTCTTCTCCATTAGTCAGGATTTCCAAATAATTGCTAGATCTGAATCTTGGTCTCCCTCCACCCAGCAAGTTTCCATGAAACTACAAAACTAAGAAATTCTTTATGCCATTTGACAACAAGAAAACAAAATCACAGAGGTAATGAAAGGGAGGACTATAAACCAGCAAATGAAAACAGAAACGTCGAGAATAATGAGAAGAGTGAAATCAGTCCCGGGCACGCCACACAAGCTGGTCACATTCCTTATTGGTAAAAGACTGCCAGAACAGACCCGCCTCTTTTAATTGCGGAAAGGTGAGGCTAGAGAGAAGGCTCAGAAGCATGTCCTTGGCTCTTAGACGACACACAAAGTCCTGCTGGGGAGAATCTCCAAGTATCTTTCATTCATGCTGTCCATTGGGAACGCGGGCAGCAGTGTTCTTTCTGTTTCCCGGCGCAGAACACTTTCCACTTTCCCATCATCCAGGACTCTCCTTACCTTTCACAGGAGTGACTTTCTAGAGGGACAGGGTGGGGGTGGGGGATGCACTCTGACAAGCTAAAGGACCCACAGTGACATCCCAGGGCAGGAAGCAGCACATACCTTTGAATCCTTGAACTCCTCCTGGGAATGGACTCATTGTTCTTCAGCGTGGAGTTTTTCTGAAATCAATCCTTCCTGCTCTAAGTAATTAAAGCACAAGCAGGAGGCTGGTGCTAGTTTCCTCATAAATAAACCAAAAATAATGAAATGTTAGGAACTGGCATTGACTGCCCAGTTTTATGGTTGTCCCCTAATTACTTTTGTCAACACAAATTTGTGTGTGTGTGTGTGTGTGTGTGTGTCTAACATAATTATTTGATAACTGTGACCATATTTCCTAAAACAATTAAGAATTTTAATCATGTATTGAAAGATAGAAAAAATAGCTTGATAAAGGTTTGCCTTCCTACCTAACTAGGTAAACAAACGAGTGCTGAGTTTGTCTATTTTGCTGCCTACATGAATATTTATCACGAGGAGAGAGTGGCCTGACAAAAACAATTATAAAGAGTTGAAAGCCCAACAAACCTATAAAGCTGTGCAGTGTCTTGTTCCTCAAAGCAAAGCCTGGGGTGGGGAGAGAATCTGGCCACAGGAGAAAGAAGGTAAACATTTCAGATGCTTTAATTTTACTGTATTTTCAAGAGTGGAGATGAAGAGACCATTATATGAGAGCTGTCAGAAAAAAAAAAAAATCTAACCATTGTCAATGTAACAAGAACAGTTACCTGGCTGGATACTTTCTGGACAGCCCTTGTATTTATATTTAAAATCAGCATGGAATATTATGGAACACAATGCAAAATTCACACACATTTTTCAATATTACAAAGATACTACACCTACAGGGGCCTCACAGGTTATCGTTCATTTTAGAGGTTCTTTGTGGACCCATTTGTGAAGTGCTCCTGTAGTGTCAGGAAGCAATGACGTGTCAAATAAAAAGGAAGGTGTTTCTGATGTGCAAGTTTCTACTCTAGATTAGACTGGATGCATTTTATATCATATATACACACATGAATACTAGGAATCTTAAAGCACCCTCAACTGGGAACATTTTTATCCCTTTCCCCTATACTACCACCCAGGACATTTGTCGATGTCTGACGACATTTTTGGTTGGTACAACTGGGAAAGGGGGATGCTACTGGCACTAATGCTCAATATCCTATAATGTGCAGGCCAGTCCCCAACAACAAAGAATTCCTCAGCCTAAAATGTCAGTGGTAGTAGGGAAACCAGGATGGCTCAGAGGGTTAAGCGCTCGCTTTGCAGCCCCAGGGACTGAGGGTTGAATCCTAGCTCCAGCCCATGTGAACCCATATGCTGAACTGGCGTGTGTGTTTCCCATGCAGGAGGCCCCCAGTTTGGTTCTCACCTCCCCACCCCACCCCCATTTGGCTCCTGGCTCAAGGGGGTGCATCTCCCATTCTGAAGGCCCCCAGCCCAGTTCCCACCCTGTGCAGCTCCCACCCACTTGTGTGGAATGAAACCATGTTGAAAACTGATGATGTACAACTATGGAGACTGCTCTGGGCTCTCCCCCTTCTCTCTGTATCTTTCTGTCTCTGTCTCTGTCAAAAACAATAAAATAAATCTTTTAAAAACAATGTCAGTGGTGGTATGAATAAGGTTCATACCCTTCTCTAGTCAATGGTATATACACAGATAGAAAAGAAAGTGGTCAGAATCAGGCCTAGGGGATCAGGACCCAGTGGAAGCCTAAGAAGGCAGTTGAGAGTACCAGGGAAGGAGACACATGTCTCTGTGGGCCAGGGCAAGAGACAAAAGGCAGCTTCTGGGAACAGGGTTCAGCTGGCTGCCAGACCAAGGAGAGGAGGGGGTTTAGAATTCAGGCCAAGAATAGAGCTGCAATGTGGTCTTTGAAGACTTGCTTTTGTGGGACTGTGGAAGTTGCTACTATGCATGTGGTCAGAGATATGCCATCCCTTCCAGAAAGCTGCCTTAATCCTCCAAATGGGAGTAAATCTCTCCCTGGCTCAGGGCTCAGGCTATAGGTCTGAGGCCTTTGTAATCTTACCCACCACTACATTCTGCCTTGACCCCCAGAGAAAGCTGTAAGGTCCTCGAGGACAAGTCTCATGCACTTTCAAATATAGTAGACTCTCAATTAACTGACACCCACAGGGATTGGTAGATGCCAGATAAATGTAAGTAGATTCTCCGTTAACCAAAACCAAGCAACTGACACTCTCAAGCAACTGGCACAACTTTTTTTGAGGGTTGCTTGTGATTTTGCCATTTGCTTGAGAGTGCCGGTGGCTTGAGTTCCAGTTAACAAAGAGTCCGCTGTTTCTCTTTTTGGTCCAGGGTATCCCAGCACATAGCAATATTCATAAAATGGCTGCTAAATTGATGTCAGGGCTACATTCTCCTCCCAATATGAGAAATTCTGCACGTATATGTTTGAATAAAACATAAATGGGAAGGAAAAAAGGAAGTGATCTACTATTTTTCATCTGGGAAGATCATTTAGCAAAGTCTACCTTCAAAGACCTGTTCATACCTCCTTCTTAAGGCTAAGCATCTGTTTAACTCTCCCCTCTTTTACCTTTTTTAGTAGTTTCCATAGTAATGCTATTCATCATAAACTATCAGTGTTGCATTTCAGAAAGAGACACTCTTTTGGTTAATGATTTTAGACACAAATAAATGCTTATAATCAAAGCACAAAGCAAAGTTCGTCTGTCCTTTACTATACAACTAAAGATATTTTTAAGTTCCAGAATTCATTAATTTGCTGATGACTTTTTCCTGTAAGGGGTCAGTTTGACACTGCTCATCTGCAATTAAAACAAAAAGCTCATTTAGGCATTCACCTTGTTCTCCAGTTTCAAAATGAACCATTCTACAGATTGAGAAGGAATCAAGAATTTTTGGAATAAAAGGCAATTTTCCATGTTAAAGTGTTCTGGGTAGGTTCAGTATCTTCCTATTCTTTACATTTCTAAAATGTAAAAAACTCATCTCAAGCAATCCGAATGTCTTCAACTCCACTTACAAAATAATCAAAGGGTTATTCTTTAGCCCATCAAACCACTTATCAAATGGTTCGACCCAAGCTTATTTTTATTCAGCAGCACCTACTCTTAAACCCATTTAAATTTAGATGCTACTTACACAGCTTTTCAGGAACCAGAAGAACTTTCTAAGAGTTAAGAAGAAATGATGAACGAGACCAACCCCTTAATTTTGTGGTGAGGAAACTGAGGCTTGGAAGTCAATATGAAAGTTATTTAATGACAACAGCTAGGACTTATCAAGTGCCCACGGCTTCTCAGATCTCACCACTTCCACCACGTCAAAGCCCCCATTATATCTTGCTTGGACTGGTGCAGGAGCCTCCTACCACCCAGCTTCTACCCAGCCTCCTACACACTACCCTCCTCACAGAGGCCACTCCATACAGCAGCCAGAGGGATACAGCTGCAAACAGAACACAAACTATGTCACTCCTTTGCTCAGAAATGTCCAATGTCTTCCCATCTCTCCTAAGTAAAAGTCAATCCTCACATGGTCTATATCAGGGGTGGCCAACAAGTCGATCGCGGTCCACCAGTCGATCGCAAGGCCAATTTTGGTCGATCGTCGATCGCTCGCAATGTCTGGGGTGGAATTCCGTGTACCATGGACTTTGAAGCGATTGTAGAAGACAAAACTTTCTAGCAATAGTTTAATGCATTCTGGGAATTTGCCAAGGTCATAAATTTCTAGAATTCTGACAGCCTGACACTGTGATCTCCGCCCACGCAGACAATACATTTTGACTTATGTGTTACACTTGTCACCGGACGCAACGCGTGAACGCAACAGTCATGACTCGACTCATCGAACAACACAGTCAGTTAGCTTGAACATTTGGTAGTGTCATACGGTAGCTTCTTTTCTTTTGTATTAACAGTATTATTATCAATCAATATTATTTATCCTCAATGACCACGTTGAGTTTCAATTTTTCTTCTGTTTAAAATGTAAGTACCTTTTCTTTGTTTTAAATTAAATTGCTTTTCTTACCTATCTATTTACTTGATAAGTGAGCATTCTCGGCAACAGATCTCTAAACTGCGGTCATTACACTGAGAGAAAAATAAGGGACAGTATTACAAATATATTAGGAATAACAATAATTCT
>PVKE010048412.1:0-11591 GCA_004027555.1 Craseonycteris thonglongyai | reverse complement strand
ATAAAAAATAGTTTTGAACATATATTTTACTTATCTACCCATACCTCGCTGGAATGCACCTTATACTGAAACACAGTGTATAAACATAGTATGCATTTCACACCCCTTCTTCCCCCTTAGACTACGCCTATGACAACAAGTCGATCGCAACACACTTTTAAGATAAAAAGTAGATCTTATATACAGAAAAGTTGGCCACGCCTGCCCATTAGGATAGCCACTATAAAAAAAAAGAAAGAAAAGAAAAGAAAACGGGATACCAGGATGGCTCAGAGTGTTGAGTGCTTGCTTTTGCAGATCCAGGGCCCAAGGATCAAATTCCGGCCCCAGCCTGTGCAGACCCAAATGCTGAACTACGGTGTGCTTCCAGTTCAGTTCTTGCCGGGGCCCATGAGGGAGGCCCCAGCACAGTTCCTGCCTTGCGCAACTCGCACCCACCTGTGGAGTAAAACTATATCAAAAGCTAATGATGTACAACTATGGAGACTGCTCTGGGCCCTCCCCCTTCTCTCTGTCTCTGTATCTCTCTCTGTCTCTCTGTCTGTCTCTCTCTCTCTCTCTCTCTCTCTGTCAAAAAATAAAATAAAATAAATCTTTAAAAAACAATAAAAAATGTGTTGGAAAGAATATGGAGAAATTGGAACCCGTATGTAGTGTTGGTGGCACAGTCACTATGGAAAACAGTATAAAGATTCCTCAAGCAATTAAAAATAAAACTGCCGTGATCCAACAATCCCACTTTGGGGTATATAAGGGAAGTTCACAAAGTATCCAGCCATGTAACTGTTCTTGTTATATTGACAATGGTTAAATTTTTTCTGGACAGCCATTGTATATCTCTAAGAATTTGAAACAGGATTTCAAAGAGATATTGGCACTCCTGTGTTCACAATAGCCAAGAGAAGTGAGCAACCTAAATTTTCATCAATAGATGAATAATGAAAATGCAATATGAACATGTAATGGAATATAATGCAACTTTTAAAAAGAAAGAAATCTGTCATATACTGCAACATAAATGAACCTTAAAGACATTATGCTAAATAATATAAACCAGTCACAAAAACATAAATACTGCATGACTACATTTATATGAGGAATCTAAGGTAGTGAAACTTAGTAATGGAAAGTAGAATTATAGTTACCAGGGGAAGGGGGAAAGAGGACACTATTCAATGGGTATAGAGTTTCAGTTTTGCAACATGAAAAATTATAGAGATTTGTTATACTACAATGTGTATATTGTTAACACTACTGAACTGTACTCATTAAAATGATTAAGATGGTAAATTTAATGTTATGTGTTTCTTACCACAATTTAAAAATAAAGTTACATCGCACTTTTCTATTACTTTGTAATGTCATCTGATTGTGAACTTTCCTCTGCTCCCACTTCCACTTTCAAGAACTCTTTTGTCCCACCCAAACACTCCAGAATAATCTCATTTTAAGTTTAAATAATTAGCAACTTGATTTCCATTGGCAACCATAACGCTCCCTAGCTATGTAACCTAACATATTCACAGCTTCTGGGGATTAGTACATGGACAACTTTGGAGGACCATTTTTCTGCCTACTATAGAAAACCTTTCTGAAAATATCAGATTAGTCCTACCTAAATTCCAATTCAAAGACAACCTCCCTTTTGAAGATATTGTTCCACTTTTACCTCTTCTGAAGATAACATTCTAAGATAACATTCAAAAATTTTTAAACAGAATACTTCTACCCACCACCTTTTCTAAAGTACTAGTTCAAAATAAAAAAGGTAAAAACTTTAAAAAATGTTTCAATGCTTAATAAAATTATTTGTCATACATGATCATGAGTATATATTAACATATCCCTGTGTATATTTTTAATTTATTTCACCCAAATATAGATATAATAAAATTACTGACAAAGAAAAAAAAAACAATAGATTTTTTGCTACATTTTCAATTCCTTGTTCTTTTCTCAATAAATAAACCCAAATACAAGGAAGATATTTTCTTTACAATGGGGAGGCTATTTCTAGGTAGACCTACCCATCCAAAAGGGGGTCTTCATCCCACAGCAATCTCTTGCTCCCCATTCAGATTATGCCATTCTAATCTTACATTGTCAACATTTAAGAAAATTAAAAATTCCATTTCTCAATCATACTGGCAACAGTATGATTTAAGAATTTGATAGCTACATGTGACCAACTGGCTATACTGTTTGGATACACAGATATAAATTATTTTCATCATCTCTGAAAGTTTTGTCAGTCTAAAGTAAAAAAATGTATAGTACGCATTATACATATAACATGTATATAATCACTATGCAAATTCACATGGATTACTTTATATAATTAGGTTTAGGTCTTTGGTTCTCCTATTTTTTATATGCCATATTTCTCATGTTTAAATAGCATATGACATATATTTGTTCAATTCATTTTAAGACTATTTAATTTTCTATGATTGTATGTAGAAACAGGGATTAAATCAAACTATGGAGATACAGCAAATCAATTCATGGCATTTCTTTTGTTTCTTTATACAGTGAATCAATTCATGGCATTTCTTTCTTTTCTTTAAAAACTGAGAGATAAAGTACCTAGACAGGGTGATGATAGGAAATGAAGATAGTTCAAGGAGTTTCAACATTTTCTTCCCTCACAAGCTCCTTAAAATAGGCAACATATAACTAAATCACCCACAATCTTATCCCGTACAAGGGTGGGACAATCTTGACCCTTTAAAACATTGCCAAGAGGACAAGATAGAACCCAGGTATCTTGGGACACAGCAATCTGAATTACAGTTGCTAAAACTAGGTTGAAAACTCACATATCTTTTTAGCAAATCTAGATAGTACAGAGAATAAAACAAATAATATTCCCTTTTTTCTGTGTCCCAACTCATCTTCACTTATTTCTTCCTCAAATCATGGGGGGTCATATGGTCAAGATCTCAACAGATTCATCCGGGCAATGTTACCCATTTTCATATTATGTTTTGAATTTCCCCATTCTTTCATATTAATGGGAGACTGAATTTCTAGCTAGCTACATGATATAGCATTTGCTTTTCCTAGTTGAGATTAGAATGACGCAGGAATTTTTAAAGATGAATTCTATACTCTCCCCCATGAAGTTCAGTCAGCATTTATTTATCAAGAAATATTGATTCATTTTTGGTTCCATTCTACTTCAAAGGCTTTTGAGTATTCTCTGAAATGACTGTCTGTCATCATTGAAAAGAAGTGAAAGAACAGTGATTATGCCAAGAGGAGTAAAATAGCATTACTTAAATAATTTACCTTTGTGTCATGTAACCACACTAGCACAAAAGGAGATATGGAAAACAAAGATCTGAATGACACTTCCACTAGTTGGTAAGAATTTAATCTCCAATTTTCATAAAAGCCTTTTATCTTCTTCCACCCCCACCTTTTTTTTCTTCAACTCACCCAATTTAATGCTACACAATCAGGTTAACTCAGCAGGAAATACAGAGGCGAAAAAAACAGATTACTGTTCTTTCAAATGGAGAAAGAAAGCCAAGGACCTAAGGAATAAAGTTGAAAACTTGGGGGAAATAATTTTAAAGTTGGGGAGAAAATTTTTTTTAATGTTAGAAATGAATAAAGGTCAGAATATCTGTTTTTCTTTTCAGATGAAGAAATAAAACATTTGTTATATTTTTTGAGGTTTCTACATACACAACTCTGGAATGAGTTACCCAGGTTGCACTAATAATGGCTAACATAAATTGAGAGTTTACTATTTGTCAGCACTATACATAGTATTTTTAAAAGATTAAGGGATTAAATCCTCACAAAAACCCTTTATCCTTACCTTCCCTTGTAGAAATTAGAAAACTGAATTTAAGCAACATGTTCAGAGCTATCAGCATTGGGATACCAGTCTAAGCTATTCATTCTGAGCCTTTGCTCTAAACTGCTTTACTATACTTCCCATTACTATAAACCATTGCTTTCAAGGAAAGATTCGTGGACTATGCCCATCGAAATGACTTAGAACTATTGTTAAAAATAACTTCTTCACATCCCTCCCAGGCCAACTGAATCAGAATCCATGAGAATAGGACCCAGAAATCTCCATTTTTACAAACGTCCCATGTTTTTTCAAACACTCATAAATATATATTTTAAAGTTTACAATGCTTAAGAGACAGTTTGTAGTAGACCTCAAAAGCACAGGCACTGAAACCAGGATATGTGGGTTCAAAACTCCACTGTGCCACTTAATATTTCTATGACTTGAACAGGTTACTTAAGTTCTCTTTGATTCAGTTTCCACAGAGATATTATTTAATGGATGTAATGGGCATCTGTCTGCTCAAGGTTATAGTTCTACTCAATAAATCTGTTGTAAAGGGGAGACCAAAAGATGAATGATCTAAAGGAAAGACAACAGGGGAAGCCGGGATGGCTCAGTGGGTTAAGCGCTCACTTTGCAGCGCCGGGGACCAGGGATCGAATCCCGGCCTCAGCCCGTGCGGAACCATGTGCTGAACTGGGAGCTCCCCCAGTTCAGTTCTCTCTCTATCTCTGTCTCTGTATTTCTCTCTCTCTCTGTCAAAATAAATAAATAAATAAATAAATAAATAAAAATATTAAAAAATAAATAAATAAAATAAAGGAAAGACAACAGTAAAACAATTAGTGCTATACTTTGGAAGTGTTACAATTGAATATTAATTTGATATTCTATTAACTCAATCAAAACAAACAATAACACAAACAACAACAAATAGCAACACATTGTGAAAAACTTATTTTGAAAATACAATCAAATGATCTGTTTCTTTCATCTTGATTTTCTCTGAAATATATTTCTTCCCCTACCTTACCACTCAGTTATTTCTTATAAAGCACAATATGCTGATATGTTCTCCTCTTATACCAACACTCTTTTACTCTCTCTCATTTCTGCTATAGAACTTCTGGGGAGATTGAGATGAAAGGTGGAGGAACAGGATAGAAAAGAGAGACAGATAAGAATTCAAAAGAAATATTTGGGTAGCAAATTACTTCAATATATACAAAGAATATCAAGTTTATAAGGTCTCTTAAACTAACACTTATCTAAAATAAGTTTCGCTATAGTAAAACGAAAGGTAAGATTTGCCACAAAATACAGATTATCAATCAGAGATAGGGTAAACTTTTGATTATCAAATAACTCTGAGACAGATCCTTCTTAGTACTAGAAAACTCGCCCTGCTTAAGCCTTAAATTTTAAAGGTTGTGTGGGGGTGGAAGGAAGTGGGAAGCAATACAGATATTCAAGATTTTAAAAATAATATTTACTGCATAATACTAGATGAATGTTTTCCTTAAATAACTTTTATCCTTAAAAAAAAAACCAAGCATGAGCCCAAATTCGGTAGATTCACAATGGACATACCCGGATATTTTCAAGAATACTACATAGCTCTTCAACAGAAATGATCTTTTTATAATTAAAAGAAAAAAAGCGAAGTGTGACAAGGACAGGTGTCCAAGCAATGAGCTTCACTTTTGCTTCTTTTGAACAAGTCACCTCACAGAAAAGCCCTGCGGAAAGCTTGACTCAAATTCATGCTTCCTTAGAATGATGTTATTCTGTTATTACTACAATGCTAAGTTCCACAAGAACAGGAACCTCTTCCATTTTATTTACTCTTATATCCCCTCCTTCCAGATAAGTAGTTGGCACAGAAAAGGAATTTGATAATTGTTAAAGTGCTAGATTAATACTATAGGTCAGGGACTTTTGCAATTGTTTTCAAATAGTCACATTTGCAAATGTTAACTTTTTAGGTGTCAGTATATATAAACAATATCCATTCCTTTAACCAATTTTATACCTGCAAAGTTATAGGAGAAATTTGAAATTATTAAGACTTAGTTCAGTCATTTTCTCCAAAGGAGACATACAAGTGGCCAATAAGTATATGAAAAGATGCTCAACATGACTAATCATTAGAGAAATGTAAATCAAAACCACAATGAAATACCACCTCACACCTGTTAGGAGAGTCTTTATCAAAACAACAAACAAAAATAAATAAAAACAGTAGTAAATGTTGATGAGGATGTAGAGAAAAGGAAACCCTGGTACACTATTAATACAACCATTGTGGAAAACAATATGGAGGATTCTCAAAAAATTAAAATCAGAAACTGCCATATGATCCAGCAATCCCACTTCTGGGTATTTATACAAAGGGATTGCAATCAGAATCTCAAAGATATATTTTCCCTCCCATGTCCATTGCAGTATTGTTCACAATAGCCAAGATGTGGTAACAAGCTAAATGTCCATTGACAGATTAAAGCACCAAGAAATTGTGGTATAAACATGCAATAGCATATTATCTGGATTTAAAAAGAAAAAAAAATTCTGCCATCTATGACCACTTAAATGGACCTAAAAGACATTATGCTAAGTTAACCAAGCACAGAAAGACAAATACTATATGATCACATCCATGAAATCTAAAACAGTCAAACTTACAGAAGCAGAGTATAGAATGGTGGTTTCCAGGGGCTGAATGGAGGGGAAAATAGGGAAGGATGACCCAAAGGTATGCCGGGATATCCAATCTTCTGGCGTCCCTGGGCCACACTGGAAGAAGAATTGTTTTGAGTCACACACAAAATAGACTAATACTGCTGATAGCTGATAAGCTAAAAAAAAAATTGCAAAATAGTCTCATAATGTTTTAAGAAAGATTGCAAATCTGTGTTGGGCCACATTCAAAGCCATCCTGAACCACATGCGGCCCATGGGGCACAGGTTAAATAAGCTTGGTATAAAATTTCAGTTATGAAAGAAAAATAAGTTCTAGAGATCTACTATGCAGCAGAGTGCCTACAGCTAACAATACTATATTGTAGTCTTTAAATTTGCAAAGAGTGTAAATCCTATGTTCAATGTTCTCACACGAACAGAAAAAAATAATACGGTAATAATGTAAGTATAATAAAGGGGTGGAGGAAGCATTGGGTAACAATGGATGTGTAGACAGCCTTGATGGTGCTGCTGGTTTCATGTGTATACTTAGCCCCAAACTCACTGAGTTGTTTACATTAAATATATACAGTATTTTATATGGCAGTCATAGTTCAGTAAAGTGGTTTAATTTTTTTAATTAGTTCAGTCACAGGTAAACATCCAATCTGTAATGTATGTAGTTCAATGTGCTAGGTAAGTAACTTACAATTTCTTAAAAAAACAAACAAGTTGTGTCTTTAAAACTGGTGTGGGATGGGGAATTGTTAGGGACCCCAATGACTTTGGGATGATTAATTGCTCTCACTGATGGTCTTGGCCATCAGTAAACATTCTAAATTTCCATAGGAGCTATGGGACTAAATTAAAAAAGATATGGAGGAATGACTAAGGACCATGTTACTTTTTTTTTCCCTTGTTTTTTACACCTGATTCCTTGTCTTTACTCACTATGACTAGGAAAGTCATCAAACAAATGGCCAAAGAAGCCTATGGAATTACACCCCACCCCTAGCCCCTACCCCACCAGAGGTCCCTTAGAGGACACAAGGGATCTTCCTGCAATAAGGCAACCTGAGAGAGCAAATTTGCCCTCTGGACCAGTTCTGCACCAGAACAGCATGAAACATTCCGCAGAGCTCTACTATTTTACTGCGTAGAAGCCACCCTCCCTTTATTTACTGTGCGCTCCATCTTACACCTAATCATAAAAAGCAGACTGTGCTGGATCGTCAGGAAGTGCTACATTTTCCCAGCAGAACACTAATGATCTCTGGGAGTGCATCTTTAAAAAAGCATCATGGCTATTTGCTTAAAATGCATGCCGACAATAAAGCACTTTGCATCTGTGCTGAAAGATTTCATTTAAGGTTTGTTTACCTGTGGACAGATAGAACTGCTGTGTAGCATCCTTATTAGAACGGCTCTAGAATACAAATGCGAGCAGGCAGCAAGGAGGGAGGCAGGCCTGAGTAGTGCTCAGTGCTGCCCTGTCCAGGGCCACTGCTCACTTCACCTCCCACTGCTGAGCCACAGCACGACTGAACTGATCCGAAAGGGCCAAGAGGGGTGGTTTGCAGCAAAAGCTGATATTCTGATGTAATGCTAACACTGTATTGCTAAAGTAAAACTAGACCTGTGGAATTACAGGAGCACGTGGTGTATGTGGGACAGCAACGAGGGGTTAGTCTTTTGAAAACCCCGTTTTGAAAGAGAACAAAGGAGATGACAAGGGGATCAAGTAGAACTGTAGCAGGTGCCTGGACTCACCACACACAAGCCCTCCCTGTGGGGTCAGTTTATAAATGATACTGTGGCTCAACTGTGACTCCTGGGTTTGCCATAGATATACGCCTGAAGGACACATGAGCAGTATTCAATAGCTGTACTTTTTTTTTTTTTTTAAAGAATAAAAAGCCACAGCAATCGAAGTTTTGTCAGAAACCACAAACTGTTCTCTTTGGCCACCGGAGTACCTCCTGCTCGAGGTTTATCGGCGCTGCTGAACAAGTGCACAACTGTGCCTGAATGAAGAGGCTGACACTCGACCATTTAGGACTGGGTTAGAAAGCTTTGAGATAGGACCCAGGCCAGGAGCTGTTATCTTTATTGTGCAGAATGACTGAGTTCGACTTCTGGATCACTGAGTTGGGGCAAGTCTTTTACAAAGCAGCAAATGGCTATCTGGGTCGAGGAAAAGAAGTACCAGCAGCTTAGGTGATAGCTGGGAAGCAGGATGGCGGGGGCCTAGGAGGGACGAGATGCATGTCAAGTGATGCGGATAACAGAGAAAGATAAGCCTTAGATCATCAATCAACTTGCCCCTACCACCTATAGCATTGAAAGGGCAGTGTTGTTCCTTCATGTATCACCAGCCCATTAGTACGAGTAGGCAGTCATTACAGGTGATACAACAGAGAACACAACTTACATACTAAATAGTTGTGAATTTTTCAGCATTCCTATTCTCAAACGCATGCTTTTCTAAAACACTTCAAAGGGCATAGTTCAGCTATATACGGATACATTAAAGTTTTCTTCTGTCTATAAAAACAATGCTTGTTAAAAGTTATGATTTCAACACCAGCTGCACAGGCTGTTTTGCTGGGTGAACCTGCTACTCCTTGTCTGAAATGGAGGTGGGAACTTTTCCAACAAGAATGATTATTTCCACTGACATTCTGATAAAGTTAAGGGACACAATTCATAGCAAGGGCCGTATTTGAGAGCTCTCAGTATGGGTAGGTACCAATAATATTACCTTTTGACAGTCAAAACCATAAAAATGCATTAAATTTTATTAGCATAAAATTATATTAACAAAACTCTCTTATTTTGAAAATTGTTTTGGCTACTAGAACGATGGATGACTTTTCAAGCTCCACGTCTTTCTACCTGTGTTGTCATGATCAGCTGGGCTCTAGCAGAATAGAAAGAGGCTAGGCTGGGGAAGAATTTATTGATAAGCTCGCAAAGACCCTATGGTTGCACAGTTATGGTACAGTCAGTCAGATCCAACCTGTGAATAAATGCTTTCCTAAAAACATCAAGTTCCAATAATAAACTTCTTGGCACAGGGGAAGAGCAGAATGATAATGGACTAGCTTGTAGTTCTCTGGGAGAAGCAGCAGTTCCTCAGATCCGCTTCTCTTTCAAAAGCAGACTGACCCCATACTCTGCAAGACACTCAGTGGACTTCCCATGGAGCAGACTGTACAGCTGCCAAAAATATGCCATAAGACTGACATTCAGGAGTCCTGATTAGAACCATATTGGAGGATTATTAAATGCATTTTTTTGCATTCTTAAGGAAACATATTACTTTAAAGTAAGACATTATCCAGGACTGTGAAAATAAGTGAGAAAAAATGCATATGATTCTAACTCACGACAACTGTTAGCTTTTTGGTGTTTGCTTCCAAGTGTTTTCCTTTTCTATTTATATTAGAAATATCTCACACACTTTATTCTCCAGAAACACAGAAAAGATGATATATTATATAGTATTCTATTTTTAATAGGAAGTAATATGGAGGACATAACAATAGATTTTTTTTAATAACCAAGATCAAGGCATTTTGGAGTATTTGGAGAATTTTCTACATGTGCAATCAATAATGATTATTATTATAATCATGAGATTAATGAATGCTAGATGATTTTTTAGAGTTCATTAACTGTAAGCCATATATAAGAGAGAATTCTATGAATATTTTCGACTATTACCGACTCTTACCAGAGTCTACTTTTTTCCCACACCCCAAACACACAGGCTTTACATATTAGCCAAAAAGAACGACTCCATTTTTGTACTCATTTGCAAAAGTAAAGTTGCCTCTCTCTCTCTCTCTTCTCTCTCTCTCTGTGTGTCTGTGTTCTAGTGTTGCTATATTTCTGCCTGCACTGTTTTTGCTTTTTCCCTTCATTCATTCATTCATTCACTTAAATCATTGTGTATGAAAGGCTCAGTCAAACCCTGTGCTAGGAACCAAGACTATGAACCTAAAGAAGAATCAATATCTGCTTGTTTTTTTCCTGCATTTCATTCAGTAGGACTTCCAATTTAAATAAAGTTGAAGAAATGTGATCTTAAGCTGGTTTTAAAAATTGGTGAATTTCTTCATTTGATTTCAAGAATTTAACTACTTAAATTTTAATTGACTTGGTAAATTGCTGAGAAGACAAGAAAAGCAAGTAAGCTCACGCCTATGGTCTTTGCATCCTTAGGATTTGAAAGAGTAATGTGAATTCTAAAATACTTTTGTGACCTGTGGGACACCCAGAAAGAACTTGCCCTATTGAGGTTTAATTCTGTGATTCAGGCTACCTACCTAGTTGGTTCTCGTGGAAGTCAAATTCTCATTTGGGTCCACCTGGACCAAACATCTATGTTAATATCTGGAGGAATTCTTCTACTTAGGACATTACAAATGAAACAGAGTTTGATTTAGATTAGTTGGAGCCATATATAATGAAAGTTCTACCTAATTAATTGTGAAATTAATGTTAGCATTAAAATGAACATGTGACTATATAATCTAGCATCAGGGAAGCCAGGATGGCTCAGTGGGCTGAGCACTCACTTTGCAGCCCAGGGACCAAGGATCGAGTCCCGGCCCCAGCCCGTGTGCACCCATATGCTGAACTGGGAGTGCCCCCAGTTCGGTTCTCACCTGGGTAAGACCCTGGCCCAGTTCCTGCCCTGTGCAGCCCCGCGCCCACATGTGGAATGAAACTATGTGGAAAAACCAACGATGTGCAACTACGGAGACTGTTGTGGGCCCTCCCCCTTCTCTCTGTCTCTGTATCTCTCTCTCTGTCAAAAACAATAAAATAAATCTTTAAAATCTAGCATCTCTTCTCTAAGGGATCAAGGATTTCCTGGTCACTTGGGTGCTTCAGATAAGAAAAGTGTTAGGTAACATTTCAGTATTTATATTCTTAGCTCAGTATAAGAGCTAGGAAGATAATTAAATTTATGCCTTAAGACTGCCCCATAGCCCCATTCTCAAATATAGAGGAAAAAAAATTATATATATATGTGTGTATATATATATATATATATATATATATATATATATATATATATATATATATA
>PVKE010048411.1:0-11591 GCA_004027555.1 Craseonycteris thonglongyai | reverse complement strand
GTTCTTACAAGATTTGTGAACTTAATTGAAGAAATAAAAACATTTATACATGATAAAAATGAAAATTATGATGAACTAACAGACTCTTGCTGGCTGGTGGATTTGGGTTTTCTTGCTGACACCATGGAAAAATTAGATTCTTTCAATTTGGAGTTGCAGGGAAAAGACAAAAATATAGCTGAAATGATAAGCTCTGTAACCGCATTGAAAGCAAAATTGACTTTGTTGATATCACATCTGCATATCACGTCTCTCGTGCACTTCCCATATATGAGGAAAATGCTAGGTAACAATGAATTAAACGTGTCATTATTTATTGAGACCCTGCAAGTGCTTCCAAAACAGTTTGAAGAGAGATTTCTGCAGTTTACAAATATCGAGCCAATTGTCTCCTTCTGTATCAATCCTTTTACTTGCCAAATAAATGGAATAGAACTAGCTGCATGTATTGCAGACCTTGTTCAGGGGAAAGCAGAAGAACTAGAGTTAGAAATTTTGAACCTTAGGAATGATATTTTGCTAAAATTCTTAATATTAGAGGACTTATGGAACAAAGTTGACAAAGAAAGGTTCCCATTTTTAAAAAAAGCGGCATATAAAATCAAATCGTTTTTCGGGTCAACTTATTTATGCAAATCTTTGTTTTCAAACATGAATTTAATAAAATCACGATATAGATCTCGACTTACCAATGAGCATCTTAATAATTGTTTGCTAACAGGGTTGTCGTCATACTCTCCTAATTACGAGGCACAGGCCAATGAAATGCAATGCCAAAGATCACACTGACAAATTGTTTTTTTTATGTTTTCTTTTATGTTTTTTTAAATGATTTTATTATACGTGTGTTTTTAATTTACTTTGTATTACGTTTTGTATATATGTTTCTTTGTGTATATATAATTTGTACAATAAATTTATTATTTTAAAATTATTTTTGTTTATTTTTTATTCTTGTTCAGTAATAAATATCCTTAGAAATAGCTGGTGCCTGCCGCCGTACCGATATTTTAGAATGTGCCCTAGGGTATAAAAAGGTTGGGGACCCCTGCTCTAGAAGCTTGGAAATAGAAACAATTCTACACCTGAAACTTTCTGGTTGTCAGTCAGGAAGAGTGTGCTTGTTGAGAAGCGTCAAAATGGCAGAGAGGGTTCAGCTGACAAATTGTGGCTTGAGATCGAGTCAGAATTCAGATATAGAATAATAAAAAAATTTACACGAATTCAATTTTTTTTCAATTTATTAAATTATATAGTAAACTGAAATTTATTTGGAGGCCTGATATTTATACATAATTATGCCAGATATTCTTGGCAAAGCAGAGAGAAGTGTTATGTTCCTAAATGAGAATATAATGCAAAAAACATGTCAACATGCTCTAAATCGATTTATTAATTTGAAAAAATCTTATTTTCTCTATCCTATAGGTTATGACAAAATATATTAAATATATATTATAGAGTTAACTGTAAAAGCTAATACTATATAATTATTAGAAAATGTACCTCATTTTGAGGTAGGTATATAAGACTTTTTAAAGCATAAAATGGAAAACAGAAAGGAAAAGATTTATGGGCAGTCATTTGAGTAAGAAATATAAAACTTCTTGATATAAAATTAAAATCTATACCTTAATATAAAAATAAAATCTAAGTTTAAAATATTATCAATTTGAAAGTAAAAACCACTACATGTAAAACCAAAAGCCAAAAAGAAAAAAAATATATATATATATAAAAGCCAGAAGACCAACTGAAAATATATATGTATAACGTTCTAATAGTAAAATTAAAAACTTATTTTAGCACAAACGCAAATTTAGTGCCATAGCCTTTTCAATAACAAATTGGAAAAGGCAAATTATAGGTTAATATCAAATATTATGTAAGGTGTTAAAAACATGCAATCTCATGTACCACTGATGGTAGATAATAAAGTTTTTCTGATAATCAATTTGGAAATAAGTATCAAAGAACTTTAAATATTTATTTTATTGACTTATTAAATGTTATAGGAATTTCTAAGATAATAGAAGTACACATTAAAATTGTAGTATTATGTCACAGTAAACACATACTAACAACCTAAAATGTCCCAAAATAGAGGATTAGTTGATTATTTTATAGTGTATGATGATAGATTCCACAGTGTTATATAAAAACATTTTCATTTTATATAATTAGTGATGTGGGAAAAATAATCCCAGAATATATGCATTATGAAAAAGAATGTATCAATATTGATATGTGATTGAACATATAATCCCAATTAGTAAAATTATATCTGGAGAAGCTCTATTACTTGACCTCTACTTTACAGAAGTATCTTATGTTCCCTCCTCCTTTTGTAACTATCTAATATTTAAGGAGAGCTGGTAGGTTTTTAGAGTACTCACATTTTTCTACCTCCTGTTGATTTATATGAAGATTTAGTCAAATGTTTGTTTTTATGTCTATTAATATTTTTATTGGTATTAAAAAGGCTAACTCCAGATGAAAATATCTAGCAAACTATGAGTACTGAGAGCAATTATTTATATAGACTAAACAGAATTCTTTGGAAAAATGAATAAATTTGAGTAGATTAAGAGAATTATCTCAAATTATGTGTGAACATGAAAATTGTGACACACCAAGGGAAATGATTAAAATCTGAAATTGTACACTGAGATTTCTTTAGATGTGTTTTTATTATTGTTCCCCTTTTGGGAAAAAAGTCTAGAAACCACTTATAATTTATTAGGCATATGATTTACGTTATGATAATGATATGGAACTCCCACGTGAACACCTGTAGTCAGAAAAGAAAACTCATTGTGCACCATCGAAAGGTTAGTGAAAATGATTATATTTTAATTAAGTTAGAGTTACATATTTTGTATGTACAAATTTTTTAAATTCTGTACCTTACAAGACCTTTTTCTGATGAACCCAAGACTGCTGGCTCTCAAATACAAGGCCTTTACTACACATGGTTGGGAGTCTTCATATCAACATGTTATAGTTTTTGTCGCCTGATAGTCATTATGATTTGTTTTTCTTTTCAAACATTTATTTTCCAGTTTCTCTATAGTGAATGTGAATTATTTTAATCATAATTTAACGTTGTTGTAAACAAAAATAGGACCAGTAGCACCTCTGCCCTCTAAAAGGTATTGGCCTTTTGGTCCAAATATGAGGTCACTGGCCTTGTCACCCAAATGTGAAATGAATTTGAAGTGCTTGCTTCAACAACATTGGCTCATCACTGGAGTTCGTGAAGGCTTAATGGATCTGAGGCAAGACCATCTATTTTCTGTGTTCTGATGAACACTGCTAAAGATGGAACAAGCCAGCCTACCTTTTTTCAAGTCTAAAAGCTCATAATGAAAACAAGAGTGCACTGCAGTAGGCAAAAGTACTTAGTGCCTCAACTCATGTTCAGATAAGTGGGGTGTGAGTGATCATCCATGTGAAGGATTGACATCATGCATGATGGGTGCTTCCAGACTCCGCCCCAATACTCCAGGAATGCTTGGTTGGTAGCTTATTATAAGCGTGTCATACACTAACTTTGCCATATGAGGGCTGTCCAGAAAGTATCCAGCCATGTAACCATTGTAATTATATTCACAATAGCTGGGGTTTTTCCAGACAGCCCTCATATATACCACTTATTTATACCACTTAGCACATGACTACCATTTTCTTTGCCTAGCACATCGTAACTCAATAAACAGTAAGTTTCCCTTTAGGAAATTGTGGGAAATGTGCATGTGCGAACAATGAATTTGATTTATCTAGTAAACTACATAATAGTGGTTCTTATATCTGTGTTCTGTATAATTTCTCTGGACTAAACAGCTTGAACTGTGTTGGAACCAAAGGCTAGTTAATGTGATAGTGAAGTGTCTTCCATTTTGCCGGAGTGCTTTATGTCCATGGTGTAACATTAAGTGATGGCATATTCTTTCAAATTATATTTATATTCGCAACCCAATTCCTTAATTTGCTTTTCTTTTCTAATGTCTTTTTTTTTTCCCCCTCCTTGAAGTCCATAGTATTAAAAAGATACTTATTCCTTGAGAGGATATTGAGCTTTTGCTTAGGGTCATAAATAAAGGAGTTTGATTTGAATAATCACAGGAGTTAAATTGCATCTGTCAAAGAGTTCTACATTTTTGGCAGTTACAGGCTGCCTTTGTTCCATTTAATGATGGAGATTTGACTTTGTTGGATTTTTTCTTCTTAGTGAAATGAATGGTGCCTCTTTCTTTAATTGTGATCCTCGTCAACCATTTGGCCCAGTAATGGTATGCAAATTAAACTCTTTAAAAATTAATATTAACATTTATTAAATAATGCATCATACAAAAAGTTAATTTGAAATTCCAAGTTGGGCTCCCTCTCTGCTCATGAGAAAGTATTTTTTGTGCCATCTTCATAAAATATCTTTATAGTCTTTCTAAATACCTTGAATGTTTTTCTAGTATTTTGCAAAATTCTCACTGTGGAGACTTTATTAAAAAAAAAAATATTCCTTATACCTTTCAATTTTGATTTGTATAAACTCTCAGATTTGTTTTTCGATTTATTTTATTGTTTTTGACAGAGACAGAGAGAGAGACAGAGACAGAGAGAAAGGGAAGGGCCCAGAGCAGTCTCCATAGTTGTACATCAGTTTTTGACACAGTTTTGTTCTATACGGGTGGGCAGGGGCTGTGTAGGGTGGGAACTGAGCTGGGGGCCTACTGCATGGGAGGCACGCCCCCTCCAGTCAGGGGACACATGGGGGTGGGGTGAGAATCAAACTGGAGGCCTCCTGTATGGGAAGCACACCCCAGTTCAGGATATGGGTCCACACAGGTTAGGACCGGGATTTGATCCTCAGTCCTCAGGGCTGCAAAGCGAGTGCTTAACCCGCTCTGTCATCCCAGTTTCCCCAGCTCTCAGATTTTCAATTTACGTCACTGCTCTGACATTCTAAACTTAAAAATGCTTGTATCTATTTCTTTACCAAAATTTAAAACAAGGAATATGCATATTTAAATTATACAAGCTTACATTCACTTTTGATTGTCAAATCCGAATGTATATTACAGTTCAGTTTGGTGATTAGTAAGCCTTAGGTATCAGCTCCACCCAGACAGCAGTGAACACTGGTATTCAGCTTTGTACATGACTAAATTTATAAATGTTGGAACTTTAAATGCAATTGTGACCCTGATCAGCATAATCTGAGAAGAATGATCCTTCTTAGAGACAGCTTGTTATAGTGTTAAGAACAAGAGTGCTGGAGCAGGACTGCTGGGGTTTCAATGACAGCCCTACCAGATAGCGTTTCCCAGTCACAAACAAACTCTAACCTCTCTGGGTCTCAGTTTCTTCATTTGTGAAAATCACAACAATTATGTACTTATCACAAAGAGCTGTTATGAAGTTTAATAGAATTAACAAATATATTCATCTATAGTAATCACACCACAGTAACACTAATACATTATTACCTTGAACATTTTCTTCTCACTGAGAACTTTGGATAAAACTACTTAAGTCAATCTTCAAAATTTGACAAGTATTTAAATTTGACTTGCTAACGTAAGAGCAGTGGTCAAATATCTCTTTACATTGCATTGTCTATAAAATTGGAATTTGGAAAAGTATGTAAAACTCTTCACTGCAGCTGTTTCTTTCATCTGGTATGGATTACTAAAAAAAAAAAAAATTTTCCATCATGTCTTCACTTTAACAAATACGTACTAAACACCTAGAATGTGCAAGGCTGTAAGTTGGCATTAGGCAGGGAAACACAGTAAGAGGAGACATGGTCTTTATCTCCAAAGAGTTATCCTATAGTTAGCAATAGAGACAATCAAAACATCAAAAGTTATTCATAAAAAAATTTTAAAAGATGTTTCAAGGATTTATAATAATGAAAAAATTCATCACAAGAGCATATAATTAAGCATATAATAGGTGATATACTCAGTAAGTGTAAGATTGTTTATTTTATATTTATTTGTTTAATTATAATTTTTTATCTTTATTAAATTTATTGGAGTGACATTAGCTAGTAAAATTACATATATTTCAAGTGTACATTTCTATAATATATCACCTATATATTGCATTGTGAGTTCTCCACCCAGAGTCAGTTTTTATATAAATATGTAAAGCTTCCATGATAAGCATTTAGAGAAGAGTAAAATCTCTATGGTTGGGTTGGTATATGAAAGCGTCATGGAAGCAGTGAGCCTCTGAAATATCACAAAGACTGAGTTCCACAGCCTTCGTCTCTTAGACTCTTCAGTGTGAGTAAGCTATCTATGTGGTTAAATTGCAGGTGGGGAAAACTTAGTGGCTCAACACTTGCCATCATGCTTAATCGCTGCTGTTCAGATCCACCCTGCAGTCAGGTTACTGATCTTTTTATTACTTTTTTTTCTTTGAAGAATGATTTAATAAAGTTAGCTTGATACAAAAATATAAAAGAATATTTGCTGATAAAAGTGGAATTGTGGCTACCTTCATTCAGATCCTCCTTTCCCTGGATACACTTCACAGGATTTATTAACTCTTTAATGCTTTTTTAATTGATGGTGTTCATCTATGAAGCCACATTATCAGTCTTGGATTGGGTTCCGTTGGAGCAGAGATTCAGAATCTTCTAGGTTTCCATCCCCTTTTAACACTGGTCTTGATATCTTTGTATAATTAGGCAAAGTTTTCAATTGTTTTTATGTGTGTATACATCCCACCCCTTTCACTGCTATCTTTTTGTTGTTGTTTTTAAATTCATTAGGGTGACATTGGTGGTAAAAATTATGTAGGTTCCAGGTGCACAATTCTGCGATACATCATCTATGTGTTCTGTTGTGTGCTCACCACCCAGAGTTAGTTCTGTTTCCATCAGCGTATATTTGATGCACCCACCTTTCTCCCCACCCCACCCCTCCTTACCTGCAGGTAACACTAAACTATTGACTGTGTCCATGAGTTTTTTTTCTTTGTTACTTTTAGTTTTATATTCCACCTATAAGTGAAGTCATATGGTTCTTAATTTTTTTGGTCTGATTTATTTTGCTTAACATGATGACCTCAAGGTCCATCCATGTTGTCACAAATGGCAGTATTTCATCTTGTCTTATCCCTGAGTAATATTCCATTGTGGAAATACACCACAAATTATTATTTTTTAAGATTTATGTTATTGTTTGAGAGAAGGTATGTGTGTGTGTGTGTGTGTGTGTGTGTGTGTGTGTGTGAGAGAGAGAGAGAGAGAGAGAGAGAGAGAATGTGGGAAAACCCAGAGCAATCTCCACAGTTGTATATCAGTTGTAACATAGTTTCATTCCACACAGGTGGATGTGGGGCCATGCATGGCAGGAACCAAACTGGGGGCCTCTGGGGAGGTGAGAATCTTTACCACCAGTGCTCTGTGGTTACCAGTTGAACCACAATTCAGCATATGTGTTTTCATGGAATGAGGCCAGGATTTGATCCTCAGACCTCACTGTTGCAAGGCAAGTGCTCAACCTGCTGAGCTATCTCAACATCCCCACAACTTAATCCAGTCATCTCTAAAAGGACACTTTGACTGTTTACATGACTTTGCCACTGTGAACAGTGCTGTGATGGACAATGAGGTACATATATCTTTGTAGACTAAGGTTTTCAATTTGTTTTGGTAGATACTGAGAAGAGGGATTGCTGGGTCATACTGAGCTTTCATTAAGAAACAGGTGGAATTAGTGATAGATCATAAACTTGATCATTTTAGTAGTTCTGTTTTTTGAGGACCTAATCAATACCTTTCCCCCTCAAAACTAAATATGTCCTAGATACTAGAGAGAAAGAAGTAGATTTGTTGTTGGTTCCTGGCCTTCATTTGCTCACAGAACTTGTAACAAATACTTGTTATGCTTTATGATACATGCAATGATAAGTAAGCTAGAGTTGTGATGAATGTGGGAGTGGGTGGGGCATATATGTCAGGGAAGGCTTCAGAGGGCAGCCAGGTTTTTCATTCTCTGAATTATCTGCATTCCTGAGTGGAGGCCAAATAAAAGTTTTAATTTTGGGTTAATTTAGAGTGTTTCACAACTTTTTTCTTTCTAGTGAATCTAAAGCTATTACCTGTAAGTAAAAATTGCCAGGATAAGTATCAATCAGCCAGGAATTTGTGAGACAATCACTCTTTTTTCTGACACTTTGGAGTCATTAGAGTTTGTTTCAAAAATAAATTTGGGTTTTAGATACCTGAGCTAGGTGGTAGATATTTTAAATCACAAATAAAGAGTGTTCCCAATTAATAATGGATCTAAGCAAAAGGTGTTTTGTACTACACTTAAAAGATATTTTTTAGTTGCTCATTTTTTAAAATTTGTTAAATTATTCATGTATCAGTCTCTGTGTAAAATTTTTCACTGATTTGGAAATGGAATAAGCATACTTCATTTTTTCTTGGATTCTTGTGTCAAGAATTTTGTGCTTAGCTATCTTACAGAATTGCCAAAGTCCATTAGTTGGTAAGAATAATTGTCTCATTGGCAGAGATGTAGTCTATTGAACTATGGTCTTGGATGCTGAGACAGACTAATATGAAGGAAATTTTCAAGTACTATCTAATTCATTAAATGTGAAATGAATTCAATTAAAAAACCATACCAAAATAAATAAGACATAAGTCTGTAAACTTAATGGCAGCACAATTCAAATTCAAATGATGAGCAGTACAAATATTAGAATATTGCATTGAAATTAAGTCAGTGTAATTTTAAGTGATGGTTAAGAAATCAGAGAATTTCTGAGAATACTATTACCACTGATAATATCTGCCAAATGCTTTACATTTAAGACATTTCTTTCTCACAATAGATGCATAAGTATGTGCAATTATCCCTACTTTCAAAGGAGGAAACTGAGGCTGAGAAATGTTAAGTGACTTGTCTTCTGTCAGGAAGGAATTGATAAGTGGTAGAGCGTGTACTGTATTGAATTCCTACTCTGTCAGGAGGCCATGAAATAGAAAAAATATATTTCAAAATAAACAACGGAAGCATTAAGATTGCTTAGCTTTTATGCACTGAATTTTAGTCACATCCGAGGAGTTTGTTGAGAAGGCTATTTTTTTCCCTATGTTCTCCAGTGGCTCAAGTGCTAACAGTCATGGAAATTAAGTTCCTAAGTATATGTAACTCTTATAGAAACTACAAAAAAAGAATGCTCTGTGTTTTACTGGAATCAAGACACAGAGCACTAGAATAGCGACACATGCAAAAAGTATATTACGTAAAGGAAAAGTATTATTTAGTGCTAGGAGCAGTGTGGCTAGTGGTTACATAATTTCTATCATTCTTTTTATATAGGCAGGGGAGGCCTTCTGGAATTGATCCTATCTCAGTGCCTGATAGAACGATGAGACAGAGATAGCTAGCAGAGATGGGTGCAGGTGTTTTTTTCTGGCCAAGGCTGGCACTTGAAGGTGGGAGTCTGTAAAGGGCTTTGCAAAACATGTTTAAGAGAGCAGAAAATATTAGTAGGGGTAATTAAATACAGAAAAGTGAGTTTTGTGCCTCCTTAATGAAACATTTTGAAGTAGAAAAAGGCTTTGTTTTTGTTCTTGGTTTTAATACATGAGTGGAACTCTACTATAATGTCCCAAGAAGGGACTAGATTCATGTCATAACAGGTATTTTATAGTTTAACTAGAAATAAAAATAAAGATGGCCTGATCAATTGTTGAGGGCTGGACCTGGGAGTGTAAACTGGTAGAATTATTTTATTAATAAAAATAATTTCATCCAAAAGTTTCCAAAAAACACAGCCTGAGTCAAGAATTAAGAAGTGATATTTAGGGGGTATAATTTCAGGTCAGTTAAAGTGAGAAAGGGGGAAGTGAAATTATTAAGGATGGGAATCAATGAAAAGTGATATGTTTCCTCACTGGCTCATAAAGCTAAATGAGATACAGAGGTGCACCCACTTGGCCACGTGCTTATTTCTGATCAGACTACATGGTGCAACTACCTCAGAACACTTGATGGGATAGAAAGAGAGAGGCTGTCTGCCTGCATATCTATATCAACCCTCTCTTCTTTCTTAATAGTCAAATTTTATGTATTGGAATACCCCAACACACTCATTCCTTTGACAGCTTCTCAGAATCTAGGTCCTATACTCCTCAGCTTAGTGTGAAATTCAAGTCTAGAAGTGGTGAGAGATGCCAGGGATTTACAGTTTGTAGCTGGTCAGATTGGTTATCTCTAGACAGTAGACCAACAAGGTGTAAGGTGCTCTCTATAAGGAGGTGATCTTTGACCTCATATATGACCAATGGTAAACAGCAGAGAGAATGGTCACTCTGGCTATTAAGTGGAGAATGGATCGTAGATGAAGCTATTTGGGAGGCTAAATGGGTGATTTAGGGCAAAGATGACTATAGATTAGACTAGGATGGTAGCATGGATGTGAGAGATATGGGTAGATGCAGTATGGAATTGAGAAACACGACCAAATAGAGGTCTCGGTGATAATACCTTGGCTTTTAAAGATCTTTATTAAATTTATTGGGGTGATATTGGTTATTAAAATCCACATAGATTTCAAGTGTACATTTTATAATACATCATCTATATAAAGCATTGTGTGTTCACTACCCAGAATCAATTCTCTTTCTACCGTTATATATTTGACCCCTCTACCCTCTTCTATTATCTCCCTTCCCTTCTTACCCTATGGTAACCACTAAACTGTTGTCTGGGTTTATTAATTAGTTTTTGAGTTTTTGTGTATTTGTTACTTTCAGTTTTAAATGCCACATACTCATATGAATGAAGTCATATGGTTCTTGACTTTTCTCTCTGACTTATTTTGCTTTACATGATAATCTGAAGATGCACCCATGTTGTTGCTAATGGCTGCATTTTATCTTTTCTTTTGGTCAAGTAATATTCCATTATATGTATCTACCACATCTTCTTTATCCAATCACTCACTGAAAGGCATTTTGGTCGTTTTTATGTCTTGGCCACTGTCAATAATGCTGCAATGAATATAGGGGTTCATATCTTTACAAATAAATGCTTTCAGATGATTTGGGTAGACACCAGAAGAGGGCTTGCTAGGTCATATGGCAATTCTATTCTATATTTTTTTTTGCAGAACCTTCTTTTTGTTTTCTACAGTGGTTGTACCAATTTACATTCTCACCAGCAGTGTATGAGGCCCCCTTTCTCTCCACAGCCTCTCCAGCACTTATTATTTGTCTTGTTGATAATAGCCATTCTAACAGGTGTGAGGTAGTATCTCATTGTGGTTTTGATTTATATTTCTCTAATAGCTAGTGAAGTTAAGCATTTCCCCCCATATATTCATGTGTATGTCTTCTTGGGAGAAATGTCTGTTCAGGTCTTTTGACCATTTTTTTTTAACCGGATTGTCTGTTGTTTTGTTGTTGAGTTGCATGAGTTTTTATATATTTTGGATATTAGCCCCTTTTGAGAGGTATTATTTTCAAATATTTTCTTCTATTTTGTTGATTGTCTCTGTTTTGTTGATGGTTTCCTTTGCTGTGCAGACGCTTCTTTTTTTTTTTTTTTAAAGATTTATTT
>PVKE010048410.1:0-11589 GCA_004027555.1 Craseonycteris thonglongyai | reverse complement strand
GAGAGAGAGATACAGAGAGAGAACTGAACTGGGGGAGCTCCCAGTTCAGCATATGGTTCCACACAGACTGGGGCCTGGATTTGATCCCCGGTCCCCGGCGCTGCAAAGTGAGTGCTTAACCCACAGCCATCCCGGCTTCCCCTAAAACAAACATCTTAAAGGGATCATTTCTATAGTTTACACTTTAACACCGAGTATATATAATTATTTTTTGATAATATTTGCATTATAACTACACTCAAAGCAAATAAAACCTGTGTCATCAGAGATGTCAGTGTTTACAATGGCTTATAAAACACATGATATTTCTGAGCCATTTGTATGTGAAGGGGTTAATTGACAGCTGTCTTCTTTCTTGATTGTCTTAAAGTAAATAACATACTATATTTTTGGATAAGTGTGCTATGTCCTTCAGTTCTTGATTTCATGGTTCTTTCTCTATTGTCTATGGAACATAGTAAAACATTGATTTGTTTAGGTAGGTCTTAGTTCTCATTAACTTAATATGCTACCTTAGGAAAGTCACTGAAATTATGTGAACTTCAATCTCTTCATTCATAAACTAGGTAGTCAAAACTGTACTGTCTTTGTCTATTAGGGAAATCAGTTGTCTATTCAACTCTAAAATTCTATGGATTTGATGAAATACTGAAATAAGACCATTTGGTGATGGTGAGGATGTCATCATTTAAGGCCAGAGAACTGAGTAGGATAAGAATCTCCTGGATAAATAATATTGAACAATAAGTAACTTCCTGGCCTAAACAGAAACAATGAAAAAAAAAAAAAGGGTAGAAAACATAATGACCTTAGCAAAAGTGATTAAGACCTATTCTCTCTAGAAAGTGGACAGTGATTTTGGAATCATGTCCGTTTCTAGGAAAGAGTGTGCCAAAAAGAAAATAATTACCCTGCAGCTTGGGTTTCCCAAAAGAGAACACATAGAGATCACAGTCTTGATAACCAAGGAGTGTAGAGGATTTGTCAGCTGGGGGTCTGGCCACTTCCAGATTTCAAAGTCTGCTGAAGAGTCTCAGCAAAACTGGGAGATTTAATAGAGAAGACAAGTACACTTACAACTCTTATATATCTGCTTGGAAACAGGAATAAAGCATTAGTGTTGTTTGCCTAATTTCCTAATATACTTTATAGCAAAACATGCAGGTCATGTTTTAAATATTCCTCAAAGTACTAGAGGTAAAAATAAGTTACCTTAGAGAATTTCATTATACTATTGGCTTTGGTGAAGTCCCTGTGAAGAATTCCCTGAGATAAGGATTTGATAACAAGAAATTTTGGGGATGGTTCTAGGAAGCTTTGGATATGTGAAACAAGCAGTGTGAAATGGGAGAGGGAAAGGAAGGAAGCCAGTATGTAGTGTTTAATAAGCCTGTTACTGTTGTGGGTTATTGGGGCACACAGCCATTGTGATTGCTAGGTAATGGTATAAAACGTTTTAAAGTTGTCCCAACTAAGTGGCAGGAATGCTGGGATAAAAATGCAACATTTTTCAGTTGTCATATTTTGGGGTTAGTCCCAGAAATATGTGCTTCCTAGTACTTACACACTGTGCCCTGTACATGAGTGGAATACATTCTTCCAACCACAGAAAGCTATCAGAGTTCAGTACAGAATAAATTAGTGCTAAAAAGTGTATGAGTGGGATAACAGTTTCTTCTATAGACTACCACTTATACTCCTCAAATCCATCTGTCTTACATTATGTTTCTCATATATTATTGCTCTTGCAAGATCATTGCTAGTTAAAATTTTACTTACATATTTACAACAAGAATGTTTATGGGGTAAGATAGACTGAACCCTGCAAATTTTTATTCCTGATTGTGTTAGAAAACTATTTTGCAATAATAATTGTAAAATCACATGCAATTTTAAGAAATAATGTAGAGATTTTAATTATAATACAGAGAATATAATAATTATCATTTTTCCCCTTTTATACCAGATTCCAGATTTTCCACAACCTCTATTAACACATCTAATGATCTAGGTTGCTTGCTCAGCAAAGTAATTAAGACATGTAACCCTGAGATTCACTAGTGTCTGCTAAGTATGCTCTTTTCAGTCTGTGATTTTTACAACTGTCCATTTAAGGTCATCACCAAGCATGGATACACCAAGAGGTGCTCCAGTGAATCTCCTGAGCTCAAGATGTACACATCTCTGTCCTTGCTATGTAACAATCCCATCTCCTGATCTTAAGGATTAATTACTTCTACAGTATAGTATTTTACTTCTTGATCACCTGTATGGCAAGAGAAACATGAAATGACCAAGTGGTTGTCATACTTTTATACAGTAGTGCCCCTTATCTGTGGTTTCACTTTTAGCGGTTTTAGTTATATGCAGTCAATCACAGCCCCAAAATATTAAATGAAAATTTCTAGAAATAATTTATAAGTTTTAAATTGCACGCCATCCTATCCAGGATATGAATCATCCCTTTGTATAGCATATCCACACTACAGAACACCTGCCATATTCACTTAGTAGCCACCTTGGTTATTATATGGGTTATCAGAAACAGAAAGAAAGTGACTACATTCACATAGCTTTTATTATAGTATGTTGTTATAATTGTTCTATTTTATTAGTTGTTAATTTCTCACTGTGCCTAAGTTATTAATTAAACTTTATCATAGGTATGTTTGTATAGGAAAATACTTAGTGCCTGTATATATAGGATTTGGTACTATCTCTGGTTTCAGGTATGCACTGGGGGTCTTGGAACATACCCCATGCAGATATGGGGGACTACTGTATCTAGTGAGACTAAGTGTCTTCTAGGAGGAATATTCTCTGGTCCAATGTCCCTCAAAAACAATCTTTAGTTCTGTAGACTTGAATTTTATAAGGATGAGAAATATAAATTACTCACTGGGTCCCTGAGAATGGCAGGATATAGGCCACTTCTACCTTCATACTTTGATGCCTTGACCATATATTTTAACTTCAAAGGAATAGAACCATTAATGCATAGGACTCCAACCCCACAGGTGTCTTTAACAAGCTGGACCCCTTAGCTGCATCTTAAAGAAGTCCTTCTAATATTCTATTGAGAAAGAAATTTCGGAGTCATACAGTATATACTAGAATTAGTGGATCTTACTGTCATGGACAGTTTGAGCTTTTAAAAGCATTCATTCCAATGCCCCCTGCCAGCTCTCAAGATGTCAATTCTCCTCTATCAGAGCCTTGACTTTAGTATGGGTTTTTTATTGGAGCTTGGAATACAGCCTCATTATAATTCTTCATTCTTATAGTAAGAAATCTTGCTTTTCAACACATTCTTCTCTATGCTGTAGAAAGTGGAAATGAAGGTCTTTAAATGCTACTAAGGATGCCTCCTGGCCTGTGCCCATTTTATTATTATTTATTTATTATTATTATTATTATTAACATTATTATTATTATTAATTTCAGGGCTTCACTGGCTTACAATTACCTTTAGCTTAAAATCTTGCCAGCTCTAGAGGTATTGTAAAGCTAATGCATACTTCACCCCAGTTCACTAGAGATGAGTTTTAGAACTTTATTGTTGCAGTATATCATGGGTTAACGCCATGTAACTAACCATTAGCAATGGTATTCCTGTTAACATTTTTCTCAGCTATCCCATAACCACAATCTAAAAATCTGATATCTAGGGCCACATGTGGCACCAACTGGCTTTGTTTGAGTCTCACTAAAAAAGATTCTTACTATACAGTAACCTTTTGCTATACCTAACTTATAAACTAAACTTTATCTTTAGTATGTATGTATAGGAAAATACTTAGTATTATATATATATAATATATATATTATATATATATATATATTATATATATATATAATATATATATATATATTATATAAATATATATATATATATATAGAGAGAGAGAGAGAGAGAGTATTTGGTACAGTCTGGTTTCAGGCATATATATAAATTTGAGTGCAAATAGTTTATTTTGATAATGATCCCAGGAAGCACTGTGGATGAGTAGTTTGGATAAGGAAAGAAAGGAGTCATGTGCAGGTATGCTAGTGGGCATGCTACTTCCATAGATGACTCATTCTTAAACTGCCTTGGGACCATACAGAAATGGTGTATATACTCTTCTCATCTGATGAACGAGGAAGTTGGGTCATCTTTGGTTGAGAAATGTTTTCATAAGTGTCCTCATATTGGCAACTTGGGACTGCCTTGCTTATGTGGCAAGAAAACTTCCTTGAGCAGAGAGTTATAAAAAGAACTGTAGGTTCTTGCTGTAAGAAATAATTGACATGTATAGAAGAGATATGAGTATATTTAGGCATGAAATTATAAGTATTTATTATACTACTCTTTAAACAAATTAATGAAAACTTTCCTAAATGGAAAGTTTTTTATTTTAAATATAACTAAGAGGAGGGGGTTATGCCTTATTTTACACTGTTTATGCATTCAAGTGTATTAGCCATCACTAAACTTTTTAGAAGGATTAAAATTTCTAGTATCACAAATGAAAGCAATAATTCTAAAATCATGAGAGAAGGTACCTGAGGTACTTTCACCAACGATTGTCTGAATCTAAAAGCCAGGCTGTCTCAGTGGGAGCCAGTTTAGAGCATTTGCATTATGTGATATTATGCAATTAATTATCAGTCTCTTTCTTTTGATAACCCTGAACACCATGATTAAGGGAAATACTTATTTTCTATTCAGTTTCATAACTGGGAAATTCAAATTTCAGACATTGAGTCTCAGCCAGGGAATAGTAATGTAAGAAAATGCATCTAAATAGAAAAAAATAAGTATTTACAACTCATGAGTTTTGTTCTTTTATCCACAGTAGTCATAGATTTATGAAGCAGGTTGTGGAAGACCTAAAGAAATATAAAATGTAAGTGGATATGAAAATATGTGTGTTTTTACAATAAACTTTCTGAGAGAGAAATGAATGTATCACAGATATTCCTAGTGAGACAACAGTGCTCTACGTGGTTTCTAAGTTTGGGAGCACAACATCTCCAGGGATTTTCTCTTTATAAATCAGTATCATTATCATCAATCTCATCGTCATCATTGTCATCATCATAATCATCACCATCATCTCAGGAGAATGCTTAAGCGATGATAAGAAATGGTGAAGAGAGACATCTGCATGTGTGCAATTGAGTCTGCAGCTTAACAACCAGCCTTTGAGCTTTTTCTTTGTTTTTCTTTTTTAAAGATTTATTTTATTGTTTTTGACAGAGACAGAGAGAGGCAGAGAGAAAGGGGAGGGCCCAGAGCAGTCTTCGTAGTTGTACTGTCATCAGTTTTTGACATGCTTTCGTTCCACACAGGTGGATGGGGGCCATGCAGCGTGAGAACTGAACTGGGAGCCCCCCACATGGGAAGCACACCCCAGTTCAGCACATGGGTCCGCATGGGGTCAGGATTTGATTCTTGGTCCCCGGGGCTGCAAAGCAAGAGCTTAACTCACTGAGCCATCCTGGCTTCCCCCTTTGAGCTATTTCTACCTGGATATCTTATGTTTTTATTTAGCATTTTTAAACATGGTTGTGTTTTTGTAGACTCCAGCTCTGCTGGAGAAATATATGTGTTTATAATTTGGGCCATTGCTTCATTTCACTAAGCTCCTGTTGTTTTGATTTGCTTAAATACATTTAAATAACTACAATATGGGTATTCATTCTTATAGCAAAATCAGTACTTAGTAACTGGTGCTCTGTTCTCATCACTCAGGATAACGGTGAAACCAACCAATTTTCTAACTTCAGTGACATTAATGGGGAAGACAGAACAATCAGAAAACATAGATTATAATGTCATATATTATGATGGATAAAGAAGCTGAAGTTAAAAGGATATAATGAAAAATTTTATATTAGGTGGTCAACAATGATAAGGTGTCATTTAAACAGAGACAAGAACAAAACTTGGCAGAAATTCAAGTCAGTGGCTGAGAGAATTAGTATCCTAGAAGGAGAAAATAGAAAAGCAAAGACCCTAAGACAAAAGAGTGTTTCATATCTTTGTGGAATATTTAGAAGACTGCTATGATTAGTGTAGAGAAAGCAAGGGGGAAAGAAGGTTAGAGTATCTGAAGAGAAGCTCAGGGCCAGATCATAGGGAGTTTTCTAGTACTTTCTGAGGAGTTACTTTTACCTTGCCTAAATTAGGGAGCTGTAAGTATTTTGATCAAGGGAATGGTGTTGTGACTCAGACTTTAAAAATGTGTATGGCTACCTCATGGAGAACAAAAAATAGGAAAGGAAGAGATTGTGTCATTGAGGGTGGTGATAAATTAACATATTCTGAATATCTTTTGAGATTATAGCTGACAGGATGTGCTTGTCCTCAATTTTTCATTTTTTTTTTAGGATTTACTATTGTTTTTGGCAAAGACAAAAAATGAAAGAAGGGGAAGGGCCCAGAGTATCCTCCATAGTTGTACGTCATCAGTTTTCAATATAGTTTCATTCCAGAGATGGGTGCAGGGATGCACAGGGCAGGAAATAGGCTAGGGCCTTCTGCATGGGAGGCACTCCCCTGCAAGCTGGAGGCTTCCTACATGGGAAGCTCATCCAGGGTGGGAGCCAAACTGGGGGCCTTCCATATAGGAAGCTCACCCCAGCAAGAACAAAACTGGGGGCACACCCCAGTTCAACATATGGGTTGGCACGGGCTGGGACAGGGATATGATCCTCAGATCCCTGGGCTGCAAGACGAATGCTCAACCTGCCAAGTCATCCCGGCTTCCCCTTGTCCTCAATTTCTGACATGCACATAACCATATTAATGTTTTAGAGTAAACTGAGGGCCTTCTGTGGCTCTGCTTTATTTGATAGAATAATATCTAGCCAGAGTCTTGATATTCTTTCAACACTTCTCATGACACCAGGTGGAATATTCAAAATAATAAAATGAGACCAAATTGCTGACAGTAAGAAACAGAATAGAGTCTCAAAGTTGAAAATCTCAAGACTGGGGAAAGGAGGATGAAATTATTATAGCCTGGGTCAGCTTCAGACTGTAGCTGTCAAAACTATCTCCCATCATTTATTAGTGATTTCCTTTTTTTGGATGTTATCAGTAGCATTGTTAGGTATGGGATCAAGGGTATCTTGATATTGATGTTCAAGGCTTCATAGGGGAGGCTAATGAGAAATGCAACCAGACAGGTGTGTAGATATGGCTCTGTTGGGGAGAGAGCCTGCCAGATGGAGAGCCTGCCAGACATGAAGCTCCCCATGTCTGTACTCATCGACGTGGAGGCAGCTGCTCTCAGTTACGTACCATATGCCTCAAGAGATATCTGTCCTTGATACTTAATGGTTCCGAGTCTTAGGACTAGAGAACCCTGGAATTTAAATGCTGGGGAATATCTTAGAGGTTATTTATTTATTTATTTATTTACTTTTTCCTAGAGAAGAACACTAAGGTATAAAGGTTAAAGATAATCCTCTATCCTCAGACAGTTGAATAGAGTCAGCATTGGAACCAGTTCACACCCACAGTGGCATAAGTAGCCTTCCCTTAAAAGTCAATCTGAATTTGTAAAGATTTAATCAAGTAGGAGTTACAAATGGAAAATCACTGGGACTGAATTTCCTGTTTAACAACAGGACATATAATTATTCACATGGGTTTATTATTCTTCATTTTGACAATACTTCCATCTATTATGGACACATGTCTGAAAATGTAGTCCCAGATTTTCCTCTATGTTATATTTTGTTATATCTTTCTGAGAATTTTAGAAAAACTACAAAGATACTTTGAAATAAGTCACTACAGAATCTAGACTGGGCTTGTCTAATCTGCAGCTCATGGGTCACGTGCAGCATAGGACAGCTTTGAATGCGGCCCAACACAAATTCATATACTTTCTTAAAACGTTGTGAGATTTTTGTTTGTTTTTTGCAATTTTTTTAGCTCATCACCTATTGTTAGTGTTAGTGTATTTTATGTGTACCTCAAGACAATTCTTCCTCTTCCAATGTGGCCCAGGGAAGCCAAAAGGTTGGACACCCCTGGTCTAGAGCAAGATTATGACATAGGAAGTTTCTGAATTTTTGTCCTCCCATGGGTACACTGAATATACAGTTACACATAGAACTGTTCCCTCTGAGAGAAAGCCAGAAACTGAGAGACATAGGAACACATAAATATATAAAGTAAATATGAATAGATATGAGGGGAGAAGCAAATAGCAATGTAATACTAAGGATTTCAATAGCCCACATTCAGAAGTGGATAAATCACCAAGACAGGATTGATAAGGAAAAATTGGACAAAAATTACATGTTAAACCAGTGGACCTAGCAGAGAGACACAGAGCATTTCATCAACAGTAGCAAAATATACATTCGTCTTCAGTGCTCATAGAACATTCTTCATGATAGATCATATGTCAGGCCAAAAAACAAATCTTAGTAACTTTAAGAAAATTGCAATTTTATTAAGTATATATTTTAAACACAATGGTTTGAAACTAAAAATCAAATAACAAGAAAAACTGGACATTTTACAAATATATGGAGATTAACCAACATACTACTGAATAACCAATGTGTCAAAGGAAAAATCAAAAGGGAAATCACAAAATACCTTGAGATAAAGGAACAGTGAAAATACAAAATACCAAAACATATGGGGTAGAGCAGAAGCTATTCTAAGAGATAAGTTTAAAAGAAAAAGGAAAACAACAAAAATAAATCTTTAAAAAAAAAATTCTGCAAGCCAGGATGGCTCAGTGGGTTTAAGTGCTCGCTTTGTAGCCCCAGGGACTGCGGATCAAATCCTGGCCCTGTCCTGTGTGGACCCACATGCTGAACTGGGGAGTGCCCCCAGTTTGGTTCTCACCAGGGTGAGACCCCGGCCCAGTTTTTGCCCTGTGCAGCTCCGTGCCCACCTTTGGAACGAAACTATGTGGAAAAACCAATGATGTGCAACTATGGAGACTGTTCTGGGCCATCCCCCTTCTCTCTGTCTCTGTCTCTGTCTCTCTCTCTCTCTGTCAAAAACAATAAAAATAAATCTTTAGAAAGTAAAAGAAAAAAATGTCAAATAGCCAACCTAAGTTTACACTTTGAGGAATTGGAAAAAAAGGGCACACTAAGCCCAACATTAGTAAATGGAAGGAAATAACAAAGATCGGAGTGGAAATAAATGAAATAGAAACTAGAACTAGATCAATGAAACTAAAAGCTGGCTTTTAAAAAGATAAACAAAATTGACAAATCTTTATCTAGACTCACAAAAGAAGAGAGACTACTTAAATAAAATAAAAAATGAAAGGGGGGACATTACAACTTCAACAGCATACATACCAAGTCATATAAGACTACTATGAAAATTATATGCCGACAAATTAGATAACCAAAAAGGGAGGGATGAATACCTAGAAATATATAACCTATCAAGACTAAATCATGAAGATATAGAAAATTTGAACAAATCAGTGAATAAGGAGATTATAGAATGATCGAAAACCTCCCAACAAAGAAAATCCCAGGAACAGAGAACTTTACAGGTGACTCAATCAAATATTTAAATAAGTAATACCAGTCTTCAAACTCCTCCAAAAAATTGAAGAGAAAGGATCATTCATCTTCTATAAGGCCAGCATTACCCTGATATCAAAGCAGACAAAGCTACTAACTATTAGAAAAGAAAACTACAAGTCAGGATCCCTGATGACTATATATGCAAAAATCCTCAACCAAAAAAAGTGAATTCAACAGTGTGTTAAAAGGATCCTATTCTATGATCAAGTGGGATTTATTGCTGGGCTGCAAGGATGGTTTGTGCAAATTAATCAATGTGCTGCACTATATTAAAAAGAAAAAGAAGTATAAAACTCATATGATCATCAAAATAGATGCAGATCAAAACATAAAAGAAAATTTAACATTGCTTAATAATAAAAACTCAAAAATTCAGTATAGATGGAACGCACCACAACATAATTCACACCTAAATTTTTTAGTGGTGAAAAGCTGAAAGCATTTTCTCTAAAGTCAGGAACAAGACAAGGATTCCCCTCTCACTACTTTTATTCAACATAATGTGAGTTCTAGCTAGAGTAATTAAGCAAGAGGAAGAAATTAAAGGCATTCAAATAGAAAAAAAGTAAAATTGTCTCTGCAGATGATATGATGTTATACATAGAGACCCTTAAGGACTCCAACAAAAACATGTTAGAACTAACAATCACATTTAGTGAACTTGTAGGATACAGAAAAATCAATGTACAAAATTTTGTTGTATTTTTAAATGCTATAATAACAATGAAATAGAAAGAAATTTTAAAAAATAATTTTCAATTGCATGAAATATAATAAAATACTGAGGAATAAATTTAACCAAGGAGTAGAAAGATTTATACACTAAAAACTACAACATCGATGAAAGAAATTGATGAAAACACTAATAAATGGGAAAAATAATCTGTTAATGAATTGGAACATTTAATATTGTAAAATGTCAATATTACCCAACAAATATACAGATTCAATGTAATCCCTATCAAAATTCCAATAGCATTTTTCACAGAAATGGAAAAAAATGATCATATAATTCTTGTGAGACTACAAAAGATTGTAAATACTAAAGTGATTTTGAGAAAGAATAACAAAGCTGGATGCATTGCACTTTCTGATTTCAAACTACACGTTATAAAGTATAATAATCAAAATATGTTACTGTCACAAAAGTAGATATATAGATTGATGGAATAGAATATGGAGCCCCAAAATAAACCCATTCATGGTCAATTAATTTTTGACAAAGGAACCAAGGGTATACAATGGGGGAAGAAGAGTCTCTTCAATAATTTATGCTGGGGAAACTGGATATGTATATGCAGAAGAATGAAATTCAACCCCTGTTTTACAGCACACACAAAAATCAACTCAAAATGGATAAAAGCTGTGATCATAATAACTGAAATCATAAAACTCCTAGAAAAAAAAATAATGAAAAACCTTCTTGACATTGGTCTTGACAATGATTTGTTTTTGAGTTTGGCACCAAGAAAGCAAAGGCAACAAAGGGAAAATACTTAAGTGTGACTACGTCAAAGTAAAAAAACTCTTTATAGCAAAGGAAACCATCAACGCAATTAAAAGGCAACCCATGGAGAGACAGAAATCATTTGCAAACCACATATCTGATAATTGATATTCAAATATAAAATGAGTTCATACAACTCAATAGTAATAATAGTAGTAATAATAATAATCCCAATTAAAAAATGAGTAAATGACCTGAACAGGCATTTATCTAGAAGTGCTCAACAGGTAAATGATTAAAACCTCATGATACCTCACTTCACACTTGTTAGGATGTCTGTTATCATAAAAGTCAAGAGGTAAATGTTATTGAGGATGTTAAAAAAGGGAATCCTTGTAAGCTTGTACAGCTACTATGGAAATCAGTATAGTGAGTCCTCAAATTAAATATGGAGCTACCCTATGATAAAGCAATACCACCTCTGGGTATATATCCAAAGAAAACAAAATCATTATCTCAAGAACTTACTTGTAATCTCATAATAATTGCCAAGGTATGAAAGAAAACAACCTAATTGT
>PVKE010048409.1:0-11592 GCA_004027555.1 Craseonycteris thonglongyai | reverse complement strand
TGAACTGGGGGAGCTCCCATTTCAGCATATGGTTCCGCACGGGCTGGGGCCAGGATTCGATCCCCGGTCCCCAGTGCTGCAAGGTGAGCGCTTAACCCACTGAGCCACCCCGGCTTCCCCAAAATAATTTTTTTTTTAAAGAACATTTAATAAAGTCATTTTTATTTGAAAAGAAATGTTAATATCTTCCTACATAAAATTTAAAAAAATTCTTGGAAATTTGATAATAAAGAAAGGATCATTCTATATTTTATCTCAGATGTTTTAATGGCACAAAAATGTAAATTTACCTCAAATTATTATTTTTTTAAGATTAAAAACTTATTTTATGGGTTTGTTATTCTTCCTAATGAAATAAATCAATCTAAAATTTATATAGACATGCGAGGTTTGACAATTCATTTGTCAAACACATCCTGGAAAAAGTGCTATGTACCTTGTTGCTGAATATCACTATGGTCACCCTTCAAAGCAATCCTGGAACTTTTGCTGCAATGGCCATCAGAGCCTGCGTTATATTACCTTATGTCTTAAATATCATCAAAGTGTCTTCCTTTCAATATTTTATTTATCTTTGGGTAAAGAAAAAAGTCATTGGGGACCAGATCAGGTGAGGAGGGAGGACGTCCCAAGACAGTCATTTGATTACTGGCTAACAACTCTCTCACAGACAGTGCTGTGTGAGCTATCAGTTGTCATGATGCAAGACCAACAAATTGTTGGTGAAAAGTTTGGGTAGTTTTTATCTGACTGTTTCACGCAGTCTTTTAGGTATTTCCAAATAATCAACTTGGTTAATTGTCCAGTTGGTACAAAGTCATAATGAACAATCCCTCTGATATCAAAAAAGATTAGCAACATTGTTTTGACTCTTAATTTAGACAGATGGAACATATTTGGTTGTGGAGAATTAGCTGATTCCATAGTATACTTTGACACTTTGTTTCAGGGTCATATTGGTACAATGATAACATGACCCAAAACATTGTCTTGCCTCTTCAAATGGTCTTGGCAAACTTCTAATCTTCTTTGCTTTTGTTTATTCATGAGCTTCTTTGGAACCATTTTTGCACATAACTTTCTTATGCCAAGTTTTCCGTCAAAATTTTCTTGTTTCTCTATTGATGTTTATTTGGTGTTCTAGGATTCTCACTTTCAGCCAACAATTTGGATGCACAGTTTGATAAATGTTTGCAATGTTTTCACCGGTTCTGCTTGTCACTGACCACCGTGATCTCTCTTCATCAGTGACACATTCTTTCCCCTCAGAAAAACATTTAATCCATTTGTACACTGCCATTTTCTTCATGGCATTATCCCCATAAATGTGGACTAACATGTCCCTGATTTCATTTCCACTCTTGCCAAGTTTAACAAGAAATTTAATGTTTGTTAGTTGCTCTAATTCAAGGTCCAATACTCTCACAACAGCACACAAAGATACGCAACAATGATGAATGTCATTCAGCAAGACATCACCACACATCAACCTGAACACAGCTATGAGACACTGAGTTGTTTGTACATTGAAGCCAACTAAAACCCACGGTGACAATTTTGCAAACTTAATTATCAGAACTCGTATATGCAAAAATAATAAGATGAGGAAAATATTACTTAGGTTCTCTTTTTTCGAATTAATAGGAATCACCAAGAAGGACTATAATGTAAGAACCATGATCTAACATCTTCCTACACTTCTATCATTTTGTAACAACTATTTTTAGTTTTATGCCTCACATTAGTCTTATTTTAAATCCTTTGTTGAATGGGGATCCACTCTGTCAGTATATTCCCGTTCTCAATGTGATCAAGCTTGCTAGAAATTTTTCTATTTTATACTTTATTTTCATAAAAGTCACGTTTTGACTCTTTGTTATTTTTCCTTCAAAACTTTGTTTTTACTAGTATCCTCTCTCTCATGTGTTCATGCATTTTATTGTCTGGTCTCCATTTGTTTTTTTTAATTGTTAAATTTATTTGGGTGACATTGGGTGGTAAAAATCACATAGGCTGCATGTGTATGATTCTACATTACATCATCTATGTATTACATTATGTGTTTACCACCCAGAGTCAGTTCTCTATTCATCACCATATATTTAATATTTTCTTACTCCTTTTAAAAAACAGTTTATATTATTTTATTTTCTTCAAAAATAAAAACACTTAGGACTGTACAATTTTCTCTAATTACTTCTTTGGTTATTATAGTCTTTTCATGAGAAATATTGCCCTTTTTATTTAACTTTTTTTGCTTTAAGTTTAGTCTTTCATCTAATGATTATATCATAGTGTACTTCTTTTATTTTAAAGTACTAAATTTAGTCACCTTTGATTATTAGTTATTTATTTCTAAATTAATGGCTTATTAGTAGATTGAATAATTACTCAAATTTTATGTTCTAATATATAGTAATTATTTTGAAATGTTTAATCAGCAAAAAATTGTGCATAATTCTATACCAGTTATAAAGGTTATTTATGACTATAGTTTATTGACTATTATCCAGTTACTCTTTTTACGTGGTAATGCTTTGTGTACTAGAAGTATTTTATTTAACGTAGGTGTTTCTAGCCAGGATTTTATATCTAGTTTTCTTTGCCATTTTCTGTTGAATTCTTGCATGTAGTTGCTATTAATTTCAAATGCGTATTTATCGTCTTATTTTCTTAAATTTTCTTATTTTAATATCCATGAAGACAAAGCTTACAATCATCCCTTTCAACTTAATTTAATCTCTTCTGTAAGCATTTTTTCATCCCTTCTCGGTCATTATCTCTTATGGAAATCCTCAAAATTTTGTTTGTGCCAATAACAGCACTCTCAAAACATCCAACTCAGCTGTTCTATCTCTAATGACTGAGTCCTGGCTTTTTCCAGCTTACGAATTCCATACCCGCCCTCCATAACACTTGTACTTTACCAGGACGTAAAATTTAAAGATTCTACCACTTTTGTACTCTTCCTTCTTCTGTTATTAAATAGTGCACCTATTATTCTGTCTCCCATTCATATATCTGCATCTTTTGGGCCCGTATTTTATTTTTCTGGCTTTTGGTCTTTGGTAAACTCTGAGGCTTGTCTATTTCACAGCTGTTCTTCTGCAGCTGTCTGTAGGTGAGTAAAACCAGCCCTACTGAGCAGCCTTTTTTTTTAATTCACAACCAAGTACTCTTAGGTGTGTCCTTGTTTGTTTAACAGAACAACCTGGTTACATTGAGAATAATCATAAGATCAGTGAAATCCTAGTTGCATTCCGTTTTTTCTTATTCTTGGGCCTTGTTTCCTCCTGAAAAGAAGGGTTTTCTCTGTGCTCTTCCACAGACACAGATCACTTTAACATTACTTTTAAACAAGATATAACTATTTTCTTTCAGGAGCTTTGTTTCACATAATGTGCTTTTTAAGCTCCCACAGCAATGTAGATATAAAAGGGTAAGATATGGACTCTTCCTTCACTGTTTTCCTTCTTTATTGATATGGAGAGGTTTTTTCTAACCCTTCCACTTGCAGTCTGAACTTTGGCTAAGTTAGTTGTGTAGTTATAGTTTTATTTTTCCTATGTCTCTTCTATTTATATAATGCTGACATAGCTTTAAATTTACCTAAATCCATATCCGTCTTAAAGTAGTAAAGATAGAGATACATGGTACGTGTATATGAAGATTTGTTTCTCTATTTGTGTTTCTTCTTATCTTAGCCACTTCTG
The DNA here is from genome assembly GCA_004027555.1 of Craseonycteris thonglongyai. Taxonomy (NCBI): domain Eukaryota; kingdom Metazoa; phylum Chordata; class Mammalia; order Chiroptera; family Craseonycteridae; genus Craseonycteris; species Craseonycteris thonglongyai. Next base: position 7,879 of record PVKE010048409.1, on the reverse strand, counting down.
AAGTCTCCCCTCAAGGCCATTTGTTGCTTTACTATGATTTTTTATAAAGACTTGCCTCAGATCAGGCACTTGGAAGACATGAGGTCTGCAGTATTTTCTATTACCGAGTATCTTAATTTAGCCCTCATAGATCACAGGTATTGAATTTCTTACTCAAAGCTATTGTTTTACCTTTGCTGGTTATATAATTTTACGACAAGTTATTATATCTCAGTATACGGAAGCAATTTTCCTTCATTTCACCTCTTAAGGTTTGCAGGTGGGAGTCTCATGATAAAGAAATCTTTTACATTTCTTATAAGCTCTATTGTCTACCTAAAACTTTAATGATTTACTCTTCAAAGAATTCCTAAAATTTTAATAGAAATGTGTGGGTGTGTCTTTTCTTATCAATTTGTCTTGAAACTCAGTGAGCCCTTTCGATATACACTCAGGCCTTACTTCAAATCCATATAATATTCTTAGAATATTTGTTTGATTATTATCACCTCTATAATTGTTTTTATTTTGTTCTTATATTGGTTTTCTCTGCTCCTCGCCCCATCTCACCCCCAGACTTAAAGGCCTGGCATCCGTAGGGACTTGTATAAGAAAATTTTAATTTTACAACAACAGCATGTGTTACTTCTAAGGGTCCTCCCTGAGGGAAAAAGAGTGTGACAATCTGAAAGATTCGCCAGCCACACTGGTGAGTTCTGACATCGCTGCTTCTGTTGATTCTCAGCAGAGGGTCCTGTTCTGTATTGTCAGACGTTGTGCTTCAGTGAGCATTTGCAGTTCGCGGAATGAAGGATGTTCTTATGTGATCCTGAACAACTTAAACTCTACAACGTTTCCTCCTCATTTATGCTGATGTCCAAAATAGCCTCCTTGTTCGCATTCAGTATTCTGACTCTATCACCACCAGTATAACATATACATATTATATCAATAAGAACAAATAACCACTCTACTATTGGAAAACAGATAGACTTAAACATTTGTTTCTGGTCAGTTCACAGATATATTATTAGGAATTTTTGCAAATGTGACATTTTAAAAATGTCTATTGCATATAAAGCATCAAGACAAAATATGATGTAACTAAGATGTTAAAATGTGCCAAGGAGTTAAACAATTATTTTTCTTTTGTTGTTAAATTTGTTAGGAATATCTTGTTTAGTAATAATTACATAGGTTTCAGGTACACAACTCTTTCCATCCCCATATATTTAGCTCCCCTACCCTCCTCTCCCACCTCTACACCCCTTTATCCTCAGATTTTTACCATAACACAAGTGTTTTGATAATAATGACATACTTTTATTGATGAGGTATCTTGTACATGTGTGCAAATAAATCAAGGAGATTAAAGAATAAGGATAATGTGATACCTGCCACCGCCTATCATCTACTGTGTTTAGAAATTAATATTTTTGATGTCAAAAACACATCAAAGTAATGTAATCACATTTTTCAGACCATTCTTATAACAAAAGTTTAAAATAATGCAAAATTATTAGTGGCTATTTTATTTTATTTTATTTTATTTTTTAAGATTTATTGTATTGTTTTAACAGAGAGACAGAGATAGAGAGAGACAGTAAAAATGGGGAGGGCCAAAGCAGTCTTCAGAGTTGTGTGTCATCAGTTTTCCATGTGGTTTCATTCCACACAGGTGGGCAGGGCTCACACAAGGCAGGAATGGGCTGGGGGTCTCCTGCACAGGAGGCCTGCCCCAGTTTAGCATGTGGGTCTGCACAGACCAAGGCTGGGTGGGATTTGATCCTTGGACCTCAGGGCTGCAATATGAATACTTAACCTACTGAGTCCTCCTGGCTTCCCCTAGTGGCTATTTTAAAGCTTAGAAAGTATCATTAAGTATATCATTAAGTATATGTTAAAAAAAAAAGATAAACAAAAACTCAGACTTACTTAGTGACTTAGTGTTTATTTTTTGGTGTATTAGACACAATGTTTAAGAAATTGTGGGGTATGTGGCTTCAAAAGTATTAAACAACTCACTCAAAAATGTATTTCCCTGTCTCTACACTTCATGAGAAATGAAAATGGGTGATGTTAGCATATATAATCTTATTAGGTATTATCAAAGGATTTCAAAGAAAATATTTTTGTATTTCACCTCATGTGAAAAAGAAAACATATGCTATAAAAGACACCATATAGAACAAATAAAATGTGAGCTAATTTTTATTTTAGCATATTATTCAGAACTGTGAAGTCATGAAATTATTTTCAAAACACTTCTTGCCTATGAATAAAATAAATAAAAGCTATTTTTGTAGATAACTATTGTGGTATTAATATGTCTTATTAATTATTGATAGGTTAATATTTATTGGCACATGTTGGCAATTTCAAAATATATTTCAAACTCTTAAAATAGTTACATAAATTAAATATTTGCTGAAAAACTAAAACTAATCTTATTATATTTTTACTATACACAATTAAACTGATAGTGATTTTAACTTATTGTAGATTCAGGTTAATAATAAATTTTTCTGCTTTAATTTTGTTTAGCTGGTAATTGTTTTCTCTCAGGCTCATTGTATACATGTAAGAGTACATGGGGTATTATGAACATATAAGACATTGGTGAAGATGCTATTAATATTTTAACATGGAGAAACTATACCTCTTTATATTTAGGACTGCTAAAATTTTATGATATCAAAAATCGTTCTGATTTGATCACAGTGGCATCTGATACATTTGATGTAATTTTCACTATCACCTACATTGTCTTCCTTCATCAATATTTCAAAGTATATTTTTGCTGAAAATAAATGCATTAAATTCTTTGTAATAACACACATTTTAAAAATATAATGGTAAGACAAAAGAAACTAAAAATTTAAAGCGTATTAAAATTTCTTTTAAGTATTTGAATGAATTTTCTTTAGAGAAATATTAGATCTTCATTAAAATCATCCTTGCTTGTCCTAGTTTCTTATTTAGCATCATTCATATACCATAAAGAAAATACTTAAAGGCAACCAGACATCACTTTTATTATGCCTTTCAATTTTTAAAACGCTGCTATGCGCAACATTTGATTGTCTCCAAAATACACAATTTAGTGGGTAATAGCTAGAAATAAGAAAACTGTAGAGTGATTTTTAAGTTTGGAGGCAATATGGGGGTCTCATAATAATTCTCTTAGTGTTTAATAGTTTTTATAAACATTTTCCTTTGAAAATTTTATAGCCATAATTATTGACATTCACTTGTATTTGTGTGTCTTCATGCAGTGTTTATGTTCACATATTTCAAAAGTTAATGGGGGCATTCTTCTTTGTAACACCTGTCAAGAACTCTTACATATGGCAGCTTCTGTAATACAGCCTTGGTTGCTGTAGGCACCGAAGTGCAGAATTGGCTCCAGGCTGATGGGCTATGAGGTCTGGCTGTGACTACTGCAGACAAGCTATTAGGTTGGGGCTGACCCCACAGAGCAGGAGTAGTTTTAGTGGGTTTCTGGTACCATTCGTGTCCATCCTGTTTGGTTGCTTGTGAAATTGGTTGGGTGTTGCTATGGTGTGGTCTGAGGCTGGCCAGTGAGTGAATTGGTTTTGCATATTCTTGGCAGGGGTTCCCATCATGGCCAAGGTCATCCATTACTTTTCTTCTCTTGGGACCTATTTGTAGGTGCTACAAAGTGATCCACAGCTGACTGTTTCTTGTGCTGACTCAGAAGCATGTGAGAGAGTCTATGAGGTTAATTGAGGCTGGCTGCCCTTTTGCCAAGCTCAGGACCATTTGGTGGGCACAAGGATGGAAGCTGAAGCCAGCTGCCACTTGTGTTAGGCTTGTGGTTGCATAGTTGAAGCTCTATGCTAGTCCAAGAAAGGCCGCCATTTATGCCAGGCTAGAGGCCATCTGATGGGAGTTACAATGCAAGTTGAGACTGGTTGCCATTTGTGCTGTTTGGAGCTATATGGCGGGAGCAACAAGTCACACCACGGATGGCCACTGCTTGTTTGAGATTTGTGCACCTGTGAGCAACTTTTGGAAGTTCTGCAGCCCTAGCTGAAGTAAGATGCTTATTGGATGGTCCACTAAAACAGGGTCTTTCCAAAAGGGTGAGTTGGGTGAGAAAGAGTTTCATAAAATCACCAGGGCTGGGCAAAAAGTGTTAGCCAGGTACATGGAGCGTTCAGATTTGGTGCTCACGTGTGCAGGCTGGCTAGATGGGAGGAGAGCTCCACAAAGGAACACCTGCCAACACTTCTGCCTCTGGAAAGAATTGCCCTGACTTCTTTACCTGAAGCTCCCCTCAGAAGCATGTTTAAATCATTTGTACATGGCTGTTTTCTTCATGGCGTTATCCCCATGGACTTGGATTAACATCCCTGATGTCACCTGCACTCCTGCTAAGCTTCACAAAAAATTGAAAGTGTGTTCATTGCTCTAATTCAAGCTCCAACATTCTCCCCCGACATAGAAACATGCAACAATAATGAACAACATTCACCAAGACAGCATCACACGTTAACATGAACACAGCTGAGATACTGATATACCAAAGTTAAGAAACCTTACCAAGTTGTTTGTACAGTGCTGCCAACATTAGCACACAGTGGCAAGTTCACACACTTAATTGTCAGACCTCATTTGACTGCCAACGTATGGTCCTTAGCCTTTTTCATCTGGGCCATTTCTCTTAGCATAATATACCCAAGATCCAACCATGTTGTTGTAAATGGACATATTCCATCATTTTATTTATTCTTATGGCTTGGACTACCTAGTCTTTTGTATACATGTATCACATCTTCTTTATTCCATATACATCGAAGGACACTGACTGTTTTCATGTCTTCTCGGCCACTGAATACTGCTGCAGTGAACATAAGAGTGCATACATCTTTATAAATGTTCTCAAGATTTTGTGGTAGAAAGCTAAAAGAGTGACTTCTCTGAATATAGGAGCTCTTCTTTCAATTTTTTGAGGAGCCACCATACTATTTTCCATAGAGGCTACAATAATTTACATTCCTACCAGCAAAATGTGAGGTTTCTTTTTCTCCACTATTTCTCCAGCCCTTGTTATTATTATACCTATCTTATTGATAATGGCCATTTTAAACAGGTATGAGATGGTATCCTATTGTGATTTTGATTTGAATTTCTCTATTAGCTAGAAAAACTGACCTTTTAATTAATTTATTTTTTCATGTATCTGTTGTCTGCTTGCATGCCTTCATGGAAAGAGTGTTCATTCAGATACTCGGCCCATTTTTTAATTGGATAGTTTTTTTCTTTGTTGTTGTTGTTGTGTTCTGTGATTGTTTTTTGTTTGTTTGTTTGTTTTTATATTTTTAATGATAGCCCCTTATTGAAGGTATTGTTTACAAATATTTTACCACATTCAGATGGTTGTTTTTTGTATTATTGATGGTTTCTGAGCTGAACTGAAGCATTTTAATTTGATGAACTCCTACTCATTTATTTGTTATTTTACTTCCCTAACTGATTGGGGTAAAATTTGCAAGGTCCATAAGTTTAGTAGCTATGTTTTCTTCTGTCTATTGTGAACAGTGCATGTGAGGGATCTAGGTTGTGGCTTCTTATGAGAATCTAGTGCCTGAAGATCTGAGGTGGGGATGAGGTGGTGATGCTAGCACTGGGGAGCAGCTGCAAATACAGAGAAATATTAGCAGAGATGTTGGACTGTACAGAGACTGCAATCAATCAATTGCTTAAAGACTCATATCAAAACCCTATCAGTGAGTGGCAAGTGACAATTGAGCTGCATCTCCTGGCAGACTTTATTATTATGTAATAATAATAACAATAAAGTGCACAATAAATGTAATGTGCTCGAGTCATCCCCAAGCCATCCTTCCTCCCCCTCTCCCTCAATCAACAGAAAAATGGTCTTCCACAAAACCCATTTCTGGTGTGAAAAATATTGAGGACCACCACCTTAACAGACATTACAAGAAAAGATACACAGATTGCAAATACACATGAAAAGATGCCTTATGTCATATGTTACCGAAGAAGTGCAAATAAAAATAAAATATCATTAATCAACTAGTAGAAGGGCCCAAATCAAAAACTCTGGTGGCACCTAATGCTGACAAAGTAGGGGAGCAACAGAAACTCTCATCCATTGCTAGGGGAATACAAAATGTTGCCATCTTGGAGGACATTTTATTGGTGTCCAACAAAACTAAACACAGTCTTATTATACAATTCAGCTTTCCTACTTGGTAATTTCTCCTCAAGTTGAAAATTTATGTCCATACAGAAACCTGTATACAGGTGTACACAGTAGCTTCATTCATTATTACCAAAACTAGAATTCAAATTAGACACATTTTAATAGGTCAACAGACAAACTGTGGTACACCTACCGGTAGTAAGTGAAATATCATGTACTGCTTAAAGATATGAGCTATCAAGTCATGAAACAACTTGGATGAACCTTTGTATCTATTATTAAGTTAAATAAACCAATATGAAAAGGCTGCTGGGCGATTCTAATGATGTGACATTCTGATTAAGGCAAAAGTGTGGAGACAGGAAAAAAGGTTAGTGATTGCCAAGGCTTAGAGGAGAGGAAAAGATGAATAAGAGGAAGACCACAAATTTTTAAGTCAGTGAAATAGCTCCCTAGGATACAACAATTGTAGATACATGTCATTATACTCATACATTTTTTTGCTAAACCCACAAAACATATACCATCCAAAATAAAATCTAACATAAACTAGGACTTTTGATGATTAAGATATATCAATGGAGGTTTATCAGTTGTAAAAAAATGTAACTTTCTGGTGGAATATGTTAATAATAGGAAATAATCTGCATGTGCCAAGGTAGGGAGCATTGAGGCCTGTCCATTAGAAACCCAGCCATTGTCAATATAACGAGAACAATGACATCGCTGGATACTTTTTGGACAGCCCTCATATGAGAAATATCTGTACATTTCTCTTAATTTTGGTGTGAGCCTAAGACTTCTCTAAAAACTGTCTTTAATTAATTTAAAAAAAATAAATAAGAGTAATTATGGTGTTTTTATCCAAAAAATAGAAAATAAATGTAATATTCAAAATATATGAGAACACCTGCAAATCAAGAAGAAAACATTCCAAAAATAAACAAATACAAACATGGGTGAAAAAGACCCAAACATCTGAATCACAAATTTAGTAACCGATAACTATGATAGATACCTCATTAAGTCATCTGAGAAATACAAATTTAAGCATGCTGATGAAACACAGTGATACATGTATATGTGTGTTAAAAGAGCTAAAACAAAGACAATATCAAGGTTAGGTAAGGTTCCAGATCCTCACGAGCTCTCATAAGTAGCTGGTGAATTGATAGATCATAGCCCTTTCAAAAAGTGTTCCATAAACTGTAGTAAATTTGTCTCAGGCATTTTCCAAGAAATGCTAATTTTTTTAGATATATATATATATATCCAACAAAATACTTACACATGTGCTACAATAAAATATGTATAAGAAAGATAAAAGCCATGGGAACTTTGAGTAGGCAGTTGACTATGTATTTTGCTCTTGGGAGACATGCCTAAGTTTCTAACAAAAAATAAGAAAGTTTTAGCATATATTTGTATGTAATAGCTTTCAGTGTGCTTATATTAGTAGTCAATATTATTGTCTACCAATTTTATCATGTATGTAATTTGAGATTCTATTTATCTATCTATCTTTCTATCTATATACATATATATATTTTTTTCTTTTGATTGTGGGCTTTCTTGATTACTTGCACTTTCCTTCCCGCATTTAAGTATTGATTGTGTGCTGTGTAAATTGTTTCTCTTTGTTTTTCCTTTTTTTTTTTTAATATTTATTTATTTTTAATTGTTTATTAACAGAGAGAGAGAGAGAGA